>CABHPR010136035.1:0-16480 GCA_902168415.1 Peromyscus melanophrys | reverse complement strand
TCTTTCTCTCTCTATCTCTTTCTTTCTCTCTCTATCTCTTTCTTTCTCTCTCTATCTCTTTCTTTCTCTCTCTATCTCTTTCTTTCTCCCATATATGTGTATGTTATGTGCATTCTTGTGTTATGCATGTCCATATGAGTATGGGAATGTATGGGTAGCATACACATGCATATGTGGGAACATGAAGTTGAAGTCAAGTGTCCTTTGTGGATGGCTTTCTACATTATACATTATGAGAGGTTCTCTATCTGAACCCAGAAGCCCTAGGTCTAGCCAGCCTTACCTAGGGACTCTATATCTCTGCTCTGCTGGGATTAGTGGTGAACTGCCACACCCACCTAGATTCTATGTGGCTTCTGGGGATCTAAATTGGTCTTCATGTTTATGCACAAAGGCCTTTATCTCAATCATCTCCCCAGCCTTTTAACATAGTTTTCTAATAATGCCTTCTGTTGCTTTATGATCTCTTCATTGTGGAAAGCCAAAATGAATTGAACCTATTAAAGCATAGGTTCAATCACGTTAAATTTAAGTCAACATTTGTGCTTCCCTGTTCAAAGTTTCTCTAGTTTCTGTCCATTTAGGACAAAGCTGAAGACCTTTAGAACAGCTTACATGATATGCTGTGATAAGGTCTCTCATTCACTCTGCAGCTATATGCTGTGCATGTTAGTCCATACTTGCATTTATAACTGTCAGAAAAGATACCTTTCTGTTATTGCTCCATATTTTCAGGTATAGAGGAAGATAGTTTTGTCAAATCTCTTTTTGATTAACTCATTATATTTAAATATTTGCTTGATTATTGCTTCCCCGACATTCTTGAGCTATAAACCTACAGAATATTACATTCTAGCCACTCTCCTAATAAATTATCATCCTCTAGTTATCTTTATTCTCATGATAATTGATCAGTAATTTGACTTCTTGTGTACAAAGAGAGTACTTTCTAATTGAGAATAAATTTTTGAAACATGATAAGTTTTGCTTCATACCACAGTATGTGGTCAATTTTTGTAAATGTTCTTTCATGCTTGGGGTGAATTCTTCTGTTCTTGATTGTAATGTGCACTTATCCACTAGATCAAATTGGTTAATTGCATGATTAAGGTCTTTTGTATTCTTAGTGATTTTTCTCTGCCTAATTTACCAATTACCAAGAGAAGCATATTAAACTTTCTCTGTTCAACCATTTGATTTGTCCCTATTCCCTGCAGATCTGTAAATTCTTTAAATATTTTGAGCTTGCTTATAGGTGCATGCAAGTTGTTAGTCTTTACATCATTTCTTTTGCTGAAATTTATTAGTATATAGAGACCCTTATCTCTAGTAGTTTCCTGGGGTCAGAAGTCTGGGTCTTCTATTAATCATCTCACAAGATGGCAATCAATGGGTATGTTGTATCTCCATTCTGTAGCTCAAACTTCCCTGTTCAATCATTCAGCAGTTCACTGGAGCAAGTTTACAATGCTATGAACCTATACTACCTGCACTTATTTTAATATTTTTGTCTGATTTTCTTTTAAATAAGTCTAAAGGAATACCAGACTACTTTAAGAGAGAGCTATGCTTAATATGAACTTAGGTAAATACTCTCTACTAGAGACTTCTTTCCATTTTAAGTGCTATGATATAAATAGACATATTTGCCTTGCAGTGATAGTAAAATATATTGTAGGTAATACTTAAATTGTTCTAACATTAATGAAAATCAGTCTTGACAATTGGAAAGTCTTAAATTCTGAAGAATTGTTAAATTCCACATTTTAATATCACAAGTTATTGTGCTAAGAAGACTTTACACTAATATTCTAATAATGGCTATTCCCTACTTCAAATAATACATGAGGCTGTTGAAATAACATTGTCTTTCACCTATGTGTGTGAGTATGTGCCTTCATGTCCTTGTGTAATCTCCTTCACTATAGTATGGGGAATTCTCATCAACAATCTTTAGTTACCAACACTTGACAGAAATGGCAAAATATCAATTATAAAATAGATTCATGAAAAAGTGGAAGGATTTATAGTTTCTGTTTTCCACTTCCTTTCCCTTTCTTTCCGAATGCCTTTTCTTCCTCCCTCTTCCTCTCTGTTTTCCTCCATTTTCCTGTGAAGTAGAAGCAAATTGCACACATATACATGGCAACAATTCATGTGTTTGGCCAGAGGACAGAAATAGGAAACATGCTATAGTGACAAGTGGATCCATCTCCTTGTTACAAAGCCTTCAACTTTCACACAGTGGATGGTGTCATGGCTGGCTCTCTTGTGCAAGAACTAAAGTTAGAAACAACCTCTCTAGCACTAGAGAGGTCCCCAGAAATCCACAAAGATACCTCTACAATACTCTGGTGATCAGATGGCCAAACACCCTAACTCTTGTGGTAGAACTCTCATCCAATGACTGATGGAAGCAGATGCAGAGATCCACGGCCAGGCCCCAGATGGAGCTCCGGGAGTCCAATCCGCAAGAAAGAGGAGGAATTGTATGAGCGAGAATTGTTGAGACCATGATTAGAAAACACACAGGGACAAATAGCCAAACTAGTGGAAACACATGAACTATGAACCAATAGCTGAGGAGCCCCCAACTGGATCAGGCCCTCTGGATAAGTGAGATAGTTGATTAGCTTGAACTGTTTGGGAGGCCCCCAGGCAGTGGGACCAGGACCTGTCCTTAGTGCAAGAGCTGGCTGTTTGGAGCCTGGGGCCTATGCAGGGACACTTTGCTCAGCCTGGGTGAAGGGAGGAAGGGACTGGACCTGCCTGGACTGAATCTACCAGGCTGAGCTGAATCCCCAGGAAAGTCCTTGCCCTGGAGGAGATGGGAATGGGGGATGGATGGGTGGGGGGTGCGGGAGGAGGGAGGACAGGGGAATCCGTGGCTGATATGTAAAATTAAATTAAATTATAAAATAAAAAAAAAGAAACAACCAGTCAGTCCATGCCTGAAATCCTTCATCACAGAAACATCAAGAAACATATCTTTTTTTAACTTTTGGGTTAAAAGTAATTTTTATTCAAGATTAGAAGGGTAAAATAAAATGTGTATCAGAATAATATACTATAGATTTTGACTTACAGAAAAGTATAGGGTTATAATGATAATTTGAATGTAAAAAAATATAAAAATCCTGTGGTTTTTTTCTGCAATTTCAAGATCAACACCTTCACAAACATTTTATAAATATACTAATTCTGTATGAAAGTTACTAAAAGTTTGATCAGGAAATAAATTTTCATTCAGTTCCTTTTTTTTCCAGCTACTTATCAAAAAACGCAATGCAGGCTTACTGATTTGAAGAGCTAGACTTAACAGCTGTGTGTTAACTGGCGCTAGACTTGTATGCAATGAGGAACAAGGAAAAACACAGAATCGGGAACAAACATCAGAAAAGAACTGATCTGCACAAATGGAAATGCATTGTTAAGATGATGAAAACAATGTGGTAACTAGCTCATCACTTAAATTATTTAAAATTTTCAGAACACTTTTGGAAGAAACTTTTCCATCCCTTCTTCCGTGATTTTCCTGAGACCTAGATATAAGATTTACACTCTAGACGTATCATCAACTGGAGCTGGTCAATCCATGGCCCCTTATTTTCTGCATTCAAGCCAGTTGTAGATCTCTCTAATGGTCTTCGTCTGCCACAATAAGAAGCTTTTTTGGTAAAGGGTGAGAGCTGCACTTCCCTGTGATAAGAATAAATAGTTAGAATGCATTTCAAAAAACAAAGTAACCAGAATGTGTTCTGTTTTAGTTTTAATTTCATTAGTACATGTTTTCTAATGAGCAGTTTGTGTAGGCAGACCATCCCTGTGCCTTTCGTTTGCTTACATTATTAGTTTCTTCTTTTATTCACTCTATGTCTCCCCTTGTTGATTGTTTGACTCACCCTATCTTAGCAACATTATTTTTTAGCTTTTCTTCTTCACTACTCTAAATGCTGAATTGTTTAATTTCCCTGCTATGGCTTTGTCTCACTGCTTTACCATACAGTATTTGATGATCTTCGTCATCATACAAGTGCTTATTTCTCAGGATTCCTTCTTGTGTTCTCTGATACAAATTAATTACAGGTGAGAAAAACAACATGAAAATATAGTGTGTACTTCCAGCGTCTGTTTTCATTACATACTTCTCATCACATTTTTCTACTTTTTTTGGGGGGGGGCGCCAGGAAGGATAAACTTTTGTTGTAATAATCATTGTTAGCAATATTGTAATTTTTAAACTCTGATTTTATAGTCAAATGTATTATCTATTTTTTAATTAAGAGATTTTCTATTCATTTTACATATCAACCTCAGATTCCCCTGTCCTCACTCCTCTCACCCCCCAGCCTTCCACTCCCAACCCACCCCCCCATTCCCAGCTCCTCCAAGGCAAGATCTCCCATGAGGAGTCAGCATCATCCATTTCTTAATAAATTATATATATATATATATGTCTTATATTTCAAAAATTATTAGACATATTTACCTAAATTTATGAAGTACATCATGAATGTGTATTAGTTTTTGTCAACATTAATAATTATACTTTTCAAACACATGTACTTCTTTAATTGTTTTTGATGGATTGCTGAAATAGAGCATTAAATTATTACTTTGATTTTTAAAAATCCTTAAAATTATGTCAGCTGTGATTCTATATAGTTTCAGGTTGCACATTGTCGTATGTCATTTAAAATCATGTCTACTTCCTCTTAATCGACCCTCTCTATGATGAACTCAACCTTGTACTACACAGCATGGCTCTTTCCTGACACTGTAGACTGTATACTGTATGTTTATAATCCCTGCCTAATTTCTCCACACTTTTACTTCAATTTCACATCTTCTTCTGACTTCATTTTGACTCATGTTGAGAAGCAAAAGCTGTGCCTCTTTTCATTTTTAGTTCTCTACCTAAATATGAATTGTGGGTACTCATTCACCCTGCTTTATTTTAGATTGAGAAATTTTGTTTTCCATACTTTAATTTTTTCTTCTCTTTATATGTCTATTCTTATTAAAACAACTACTCTCCCTCACCACTGTACAGTGCTAGGAACAATTATGTTCTTCACCTCTTATACCCATAATTTTAGCTCTTACATCTAGTTTTGATTCTCTAAAAACAGGAAACAAATATATTTGATTCTACAGTTAGTCACAATAATTCACATCCACTACATTCTTTGCTTAGCTAGTTCTAATTTACATTATGTTTTATTATTTATCTTATCTATCATATTTTATTTCTAAAATCTCCCTGTGGATTGTTTTGTTTCTTCTTTTTCTGTGTATATCTATGTTTTGTGTTGATAGCAAAAATAAATTATTAACTACACTGTGACTTTTAGTTTCCTCCACTCCTTTTTTTTGAATTTATTTTATTTTATTTTACAATATAATTCAACTTTACATATCAGCCATGGATTCGCCCGTTCTTCCCCCTCCCGCCCCGCCCCCTCCCCCCAGCCCACCCCCCATTTCCATCTCCTCCAGGGCAAAGACTCCCCCAAGGATTGAGATCAACCTGGTAGACTCAGTCCAGGCAGGTCTAGTCCCCTCCTCCCATGCTGAGCCAAGCATCTCTGCTAAGCCCCAGGTTTCAGACAGCCAATTCATGCACTGAGCACAGGACCTGGTCCAACTGCCTGGATGCCTCCCAAACAGATCAAGCCAATCAACTGTCTCACCCATTCAGAGGGCCTGATCCAGTTGGGGGCCCCTCAGCCATTGGTTCACAGTTCATGTGTTTCCATTCGTTTGGCCACTTGTCCCTGTATTCCATCCATCCCTGGTCCCAACAACTCTTGCTCACATAAACCCTCCTCCTTCTCGCCAATTGGACTCCCGGAGCTCCACCTGGGGCCTGACCTTGGATACCTGCATCCAGTTCCCTCAGTCATTGGATGGGGTTTCTAGCACGACAATTACGGTGTTTGGCCATCTTATCACCCGGACTATGATCTTTGCACGTTTTAGAGAACGCTAATGCCTGTGTCATAGATAATGTCATGACATCATTGGGGGAATCTGGGACAATAAATCTGTCCTCTCCTTCTTGTCTTCTGTATCTTAAGCAATAAAACCTCTCAGGTAACACTTATGTGTTATTTTGTCTGACTTTTTTTTTTTGCTGATTTTTTTTATTTTATAATTTAATTTAATTTTACATATCAGCCACGGATTCCCCTGTCTTCGCTCCTCTCACAACCCCCCTCCCTCCCCACAGCCCAACCCCCATTCCCATCTCCTCCAGGGCAAGGACTCCCCTGGGGATTCAGCTCAGCCTGGTAGATTCAGTCCAGGCAGGTCCAGTCCCCTCCTCCCTTCACCCAGGCTGAGCAAAGTGTCCCTGCATAGACCCCAGGCTCCAAACAGCCAGCTCTTGCACTAAGGACAGGTCCTGGTCCCACTGCCTGGGGGCCTCCCAAACAGATCAAGCTAATCAACTGTCTCACTTATCCAGAGGGCCTGATCCGGTTGGGGGCTCCTCGGCTATTGGTTCATAGTTCATGTGTTTCCACTAGTTTAGCTATTTGTCCCTGTGTGTTTTCTAATCTTGGTCTCAACAATTCTCGCTCATACAATCCCTCCTCTCTTTTGCCGATTGGACTCCCAACTGGGGCCTGGCCGTGGATCTCTGCATCAACTTTAAGAGGCAATGATAAACTTTTTTCAGGTAAAATAGTCTGAACCTTGTTGATAAGAGCTATTTCTGATTAATAACTTACTGTAAAAGAAAACAAATACAATGATATTCATTAGCAACCCATTAAGGAGACAATGTAGTCTTTAGTTGCAGGTTTTCTGGTCATGTGGCTGTCTAAGCATTTCATATCCAAAATGTCCTCATGATCATATCTCAGGAAAGTAATGAAAACTAATGATTTAATACAGACCATAGCTGCATTATATTATTAATTTAAAATAGGGACAATATATTGTTTCTAGAAAATCTAAATAAAATAGAAAACATTTATTAATTTTCCAAACAGCAAACGGATTATTAATTCTTTCTAGTCTCCTTGTCTCTGATATAAAATCTGAAAAGAAAATTCTTATGTTATGATTTCATAGCAGCTGCTTTTTGTGCAAAGCAAGCATTGCTTAATTCCTAGGATTGGCCAGGCTAATATCAGAGATTTACCCTCAACATTTTAATAACCACAGCTGTGCTTACTCATGAGCAGAAAAAGGCAAAAAAGCAGAAATCTCTAGCATTTGTGTGATCATCAAAAATACCATTCCTGAGGGTGACCACAGTCCAACAGCCATCCATTCATATTCTGCAAATAAACTGCATAATTAGCAAGATGTCTAATTCCCAAGGTGGAAAAATTATATTCAGAGAGAACTAAAGAACTGACTGAGTTTGGTTCTACATTATTTTCATGTACACATTTATTTACATATTTATAATTGTAATATATAACTGTCTTATTTACTAAAGCTCATGATAAAGCATTTAATGTATATTTAAAAGTTAGTGTACTTTTTATTGTACTAAGTAAATCAATAGAGGAAAATAATTTTAAACCTAACTACTAAAATTAACAAGAACAAATTGCATATATCTCTTCATGATCATCCATTTGACATGTTACATTGACCAAAATTTGCAGTGTAATTTTACACTTATTTGGCTGAGTGTAAGCTTTTGAACAGTAATAATAAAATTGTATCTTCTTTTGCTGTCTAAACTTGACTTCATCAGGGCCATATCTGTTTTAATCAAAGATATTCCTAAAACTAATGTGATATAGAAGAGAAATATTTTAAAATTCATATTATTTTATCCCCACCCAAAATGATACCCTATTTAATACAAACTTCTGTTATATCTGCGTGTAGATAAAGACTATGACCTCATTCTACTTAACTAGCTTGTCGTCTCTTAAAGTAAGTCTCCTATCATGAAAGCAGGGATAATTAAACAACAGATGTTCACAGAATGTAGAAAGACTGACATGTTTCCTTAATCAAAACTGAAGAAAACTGAGAAAAAAATAGATTAATACCATCAGCCTCAGACAAAATACGTCATGAAGTTGCATGCACATTGACAGGTATTAGACAAGTATCAGGACTCCACACAAGTTTGTACCCAAGTATTTTTGAAGCTAAAACTGCTCACATTTATTAGTGTATGAAATCCATATATAATTTGGTAGCAACTAGACCTTAAAGTTGTTGTTATTTTAACTTTTTGCATTCAGCACAGTTTATGTAATGACAATTCTATTCTCTCTTGCTGCAGCTTGCAGAGAGGGACATGCATAAGAAACCAACCCAGAACAAAGGTACCATCATCAAGTTGTAGAATCCAGTTTAGTGATTTTAAGTATAGTTTCATAATTCATTTATTATGAATTATGATTTTACTTATAATATCCCTATAGCAACTTGTCCGGGCACTTGCCTAGGAAGCACAATATCCTGAGGTCTATCTTCAGAAGTGAAGAATAAACAAAGATGAAGGAAGACTCCAGGGTATGGTACCTACCAGAGATTGCTTCCAGTTTCCTCTTGTATTTATTCCATGACTTCTTATGTTCATTCATCTATCTGCTTCAGCATCTTATGGTTCAGACGTCTTTCCAGGCCTAGAAAAAGATCATTACATTGAACATAGAATGGTTGTTAAATATCTTTATTCTCTTAGAATAAGGACAATAATCAGGGCAGAAGAGATGGCTCAGTAGGTAAGGTGCTTGCGGTGCAAGTGTCAGGACCTGATTTCAAATACACAATACTTATTTAAAAGGCTAGATAGATATAAATGTCTACAATCACAGCTTTCCCACAGAAGAAATGGTTGGTGGAGATAAGGAGATCCCCAGAAGCTCACACCCCAGCGATCCTGGTATATATACCTGGGAAACAGGGCACAGACCCTGTCTCCAACACAGGGGAAAACAAAGGCCAACATAGGAATCTGTCCTCTGACCTCCACACCTGTGCCATGCTATGAACACCAAGCAGTGTATGCCCCCACGTTCAAACGTACATATGTACACACACACACACACACACACATACACACACACACACACACGATACAAGACAAGAATATTATTACTAAAATGAAGTAACTGCTTTGTTTACAATGTGGAAGAAATGACAAGGGAAAAAATACATTATCCCAAGAACATTTGGGCATGTTTCAAAAAGGAGTCCCTCCATTTGCTTTCTACTGCTATGGAAAACATCATGACTAAATGCAATTGGCGAGGAAATGGTTTATTTGGCTTATACTTCCACATCACAGTCTATTGCTAAGGAAAATAAGGGCAAGAACTCCAGAAGAAACCTGGAGGCAGGAATTGAAGCAGAGACTGTGGAGGAACACTCCTTACTGGCTTTCTTTACATGGCTTGCTCAATTTACTTTCTTAAGCAACCTAGGACACATGCCCAGGGTGCCATCATGTACATTATACTGGGCTATTGCATATCAGTCATTAATCAAGTCAATGCCCTACAGACTTGTCTAATGACCAATCTAACGGAGGCAAATTCTCAACAGAATTTTCCTTTTGCTAGATGACTCTGGCTTTTCTCAACTTGGCAAGTAACCAGAACAGGGATTTAATCTTTCTTTCAACTGAGTTTTGAAGAATGGATACAATTTCACAAGAAAGGAAAAGGAGAAATTAAAGAGAAGAACTAATTCACTGTGCATATTGAAATAGGAGGATGAGCCCACTTTGACCCATAGGGTGTTCTTGGACTCATCATTTGGTCATAGTGACTCTACTTCTTCCCTTCAGTCCTTTCACCCTTCCCTTCTAGCCCATGTCCATTTGTGACTCTGCCAAACCACAGAACCATATTTCTAACAGGCACCCACACATCTGCCACACTAGACTGGGAATCAGATCAGATCATTACTCAACCATCATCAGAGGAGCTTATTCTCAGGGTAGATGGCAATTAACAGAGAGAGTCACAACTTGACAATAACAATGTGCAGAGAGTGAGAGACATCTGAGCACTCATCCCTAAATGGGATATTTTCATCAAACTCCTCTTCTCAAAGCTAAACAATCTATGCTGAGGAGGAGATAGAAATGGTGTATGCGCCAGAGATGATGGATGACTCCAAGGAAATGGTGTCTTCTAGACAGAACTGTACTGTTCTGATACACATTTTATATGATAAACATATAAACTGACAGACTGTCACAGAATGCAAAAGGCCAGCACAGGTTCAGATCAAACAAAATCCCAGCACTAAGAAGAGTAATTGGACATAAAATTCTACCCCAACCAAGAAACTATTTGTAATTGACACCTGCTTGGGAAAGGAAAATCAATTTTCTCTAATGTCTTGTCACTGGGTATATCAATGACACTTCAGGAGCTGGGGATTTAACTCAGTGGTAGAGTGCTTGCCTAGCAAGCACAAGGCCCTGGGTTCAGTCCTCAGCTCCAGAAAAAAAAAGAAAAAAAAAGACACTTCAGAGCAGGTCCCCTGACTAGGAGTAGTTGGCCAACACAGAACAGATACCATGTTGTGTTGTACATGCTTTGTGTTTGGTTTTGTTATTTTTTGTTTCAATTTTTATTTTACTTTGATTTTATTTTAGTCCATTGGTTGTTGTTTTGGTTGAGAGAGAGAGAGAGAGAGAGAGAGAGAGAGAGAGAGAGAGAGAGAGAGAGAGAGAGAGAGAGAATGAAGTTGAGTTGGTAGTTGAGAATCTGTGAGGAACTTTAATAAAATAAAGAGTATGACCCAAAATAATGTATAAAAAAGAATTTGTAATAAAATTTAAGTTAAATTTTTAAAAGGAAAAAGTAAATTGGAAATGAAGAGAGGGGAGGTGAGAAGAAAAATTACTTTATAGTAATATTAGGGCTCTATACTGTAAATTCTCTATGTCATTGCTGTTTGATGATCTCCCAGCCAAAAATATCAACTTCTTCATTCCTTCTACATCTTTATGCAATCCCTCTACTCTCTGCCACTTGGAGAGAGGTACCAGGGTAAACAGTGGCTCATTCTGTGAAAAGCCTTCATTAGTCTTATCCTCAGCTGGCACTGAGGTTCTTTTCAGGCTGGCCATTTTACTTGGGATCGGAATTGTAGATAAATATGATTTCTCAGAAGGGCAGTAAAACGGATCATTAAAAACGTAGCACAAATTAGCTTTTTCAATGTAATTGACTGCACACAGAGGGACCATAAGGGATTTGGGACATGAAGCAGGCCCATTTCAATGCAAATGGAAAGGAACAAAAGTATACAAAGAGGGTGTGCTAGGCCATCAGGGGAGACCTGGGCAGAAAACAGAAATAGAGTTTTAATAACCTGGAAGACAAGGGCAAGCTTGTAGATATCAAATTTGAAGAAATTTCTACAGTGATCTTTAGGTCCTGAAACCAAATGCAAATCCACCTGTACCAGTGTAGCTCCTGGTACTTCTCACAGAAAAGACAGTCCCCTTCCTTTGATTTTCTATTGCAATGGCAGACAAGAAGTGAAAGATGATATGGCTTTAAGCTTGTAAAGAGCACTAACTTCAAATGCTCATGCTTTGAATAGTATGTTTGGTGACCATGTACCTCTCTGTCTGTCTCTGTGTCTCTGTCTCTGCATCCCCCTCTTCGTGTGTGTGTGTGTGTGTGTGTGTGTGTGTGTGTGTGTGTGTGTGTGCCTGTCTTTGGATTTGTAAACATGACTTTGTGTGTGGATGGGTATAATTGTGAAGACACCTATCTCAGTATTTCGGCATGATTAAAAAAAATGAGAAAGAAAGCAGTTCACTAAAGTTTCAATGGCTTCCTCTCAGTTCACTCACACAGACATTCTGAGAGGTGTGGTCATTTTACTTGTCTTTTTTTTAAATCAATGTAGAAGGGGTAGTAATTAGAGCTTAAGTTTACAAAAGTTAAAATAACATGGGAGGTAGGTCCTAAGGGCTTGTTCTCCCACTGAAACTTTTAGCACTTAGATCAAATAAATGACAATGTTCTAGCTGTGGCTGAGAAGTGTTTTTTTTTTTTTCATGAAGAATTAAATGTAATAAATATAAGACTGTCTCTCTCATGTTACCCTGAGTTCTCATCTACATATTAATGTTCTGTACTTCTTTCAAGAAACAGTGGACCAAGATCACAAACAAGCTGACAATCAAGTCAGCTGCATCCCCAATATAACTGAGCTGTTCTCGATCAAATTTGACCTACTCTTCTGGGCTTCTTAAGACAGTGGCTGGAAACACATTGCTGAAAAATCACATTGGAACTGTGTGTGCAGTTTGTATAGTATCAGGTTGTTTTCTTCATTAGACAATATCAAGCTTGCGGGATATTACATCAAATGAATGTTCTAAAGATAACTGGTACCATATATTTGTGAATAAGAACTCCCGGAAAGCAAATACGTTCATGAAAACTGACTGACCAATTAAAACTTCAGTTGCTGTGAAAGCTATTGTGCGTCCAGGACCTAATTCCAATTTATCTTTGGCTTTCTTTAGTCCACTTGATAGCCATTCCTTGCTCAACCCTGTGTTTGACCTAACATCCTGAGTGTAACTTAAAGCATTTTGGAATGTATTTACTTTAAGACCCTAATTTCCCACATACCAAAAGGCTAACAATCATCAGATAAAATGTGAAGCTGATAGCTAAGACTCCTCTATTGTGCTGTAACCACCACTTCGTGATTCCATTAATGTATTTAAAAGTGCCTTGACTTATGGCTTTCTTTGATCTGCTACTATACAAACTTTACAAAGATGATTTGATATTGGCACAAGGAATTTGGAGGAACCAAAACCTATATATCTGGACCATAGTCACTCACAATTGGCTCCAGAACAAACTATCTTGAAGTCCCCTTAAGGCAATAAATGTATTATTTTGTCAAGAAATTCTATGTTCACAATTATACAATATATAATATAATCTTTCATGAATATAATCTTATTCAGAGAATATGGATTTCAAAGATGTCATCAGTACAGAGCCTGTGAAAAGTTTGAAGAGATTATGCTCATGCTATTTGTACTGAAATAGTACACATGCTTCCAGCTCCCCTACTTGTTAAAGGATACAACCAACTGCGTTATTTGAAGCCCTAGGAAATGACAAAGAAAAGCACACCTTGTAACTGACAGCTAGTGTCTGTGTGGTAAATTCAAGGTGACTACAGGGAACTGTATGCCTCTCACACACACGAGCCCAGTCTTTTCACATGTGTACTGTCTGACTTCTTCTTTTGATATAACCTGCAATCTCCAGTGAAAATCACACCGCAGCCTACATGTATACTTAGATACCTAGTGTAAGATACATTCCAGTGCAGGCATTTGAGGCTTAGATTAAAAATATTAATAGGAAGCTGGGCGGTGGTGGTGCACGCCTTTAATCCCAGCACTCGGGAGGCAGAGCCAGGCGGATCTCTGTGAGTTCGAGGCCAGTCTGGACTACCAAGTGAGCTCCAGGAAAGACACAAAGCTACACAGAGAAACCCTGTCTCGAAAAACCGAAAAAAAAAATATTAATAGGAAGAGCCTGTCTTTAAACTCTTTCTGTTGTTGTTGTCGAGAATTTATTCAGGTAAGTCATTATTTCTATCTTATAGAACTGATATTATATCCTTACCACAAGACAGGGATATGATATAAAAATAAAACTATTGATGTTTTGTGCACAAATGCTGTTCATCTTTGAATGGAAGACAATGTGGCAATGCAATATGCAGAGTGAACTAATATGCTGAAAACAAGAAGTCACGCTCCGCTCTTCGCTATTTCTCATCCAGGTGTTTAGATGAAGAATTTGAACTTTGTAGTTTTAGGTACCTTTACATAGTTTATTTATTTGGTTTTCTTTGTATTTATTAATTCTTCCTCCAACACAAAATCCAAGAAAACAATTAGCTTTTCTATGGAATTTCTTGATTACAACATGAAATCTAACAGATTTCAAAGTGAGGAATGATTCATGAAGTAGAGTTGGAGTGGGATCATTGAAGCTACTCAAGACAGGATTCAGTTCATAAAATCCATAAGCATTTAAGTTTGAAAAAGAATACCAGAAACTAAGGATGATATTTAAGCTAGCAAAATGTGTTGTTCAAGAGATTTTCCACCAGAGACATGGAAAAGTTACATAGAAAATCTCCTACACAAAACTTCTATAAATGGGAAAATTTAGTATAGTACAAACTTACTTTTGATCAAATTCAATGTCATTTTCTTTTAACCACCTGGCAGTCATTAAAAAGTTCATGGAAGATGGCTGAATTCACCTTCTTATATCATTTTAAGTGCTTTAACTAGGAACAGGTGTCTGTGCCTTATCAATGTAAATGACCCTTTTCAAACACCTGCCTACTAAAGCCCTCTGTGATCCTGGAACATTGGTTTGGTACCAAAATTTATTTTAAAACTTATATCCAGTATGCTTTGGAGCATCTAAGTCTATAAATTCTCATCATGTAAGTTCAAGAAAAATTAAAACCAAACACTAGCTACCACACCAATTATACTCTGTGTCACTGATCATTTACATGAAAAACTAGCATATTCTCATAAACAGAGCCAAACATTTTTACAATGTCTGGGAAAACATTTATTTTCAAGGCAGGGCTTCTCTGAGTAGTCCTTGCTGTCCTGGAACTCACTCTATAGACCAGGCTGACTTCAAACTTGGAGATTCACCTGCCTCTGCCTCCAGAGTACTGATGCACACTTGATTGTAAATGTTGCTGAAGTTTACAGTAAATCACATGTTTAAAATTTCACATGCACAATAGTATTTCAGTTAGTTAAATGATAAATAATCACTGTAATGCTTCATGTAGACTATGGAACTTAAAGGCAAAATACGTTAGGAAATTGAAAATAAATTGAAGAAAGAAAGTTCTAGGAAATTTTATGTTTGATCTGCTATCTGTTCTTAATCATTTACCAACTCAGTCAAAAGTTGCATATAGATAAAGATGTAGTTCTACACCTAGACATACGTGTGTTTATGTATATGCTTTTGTATTACTTACTTTTCTATTGCTGTGATAAAGTGTCATGACCAAGGAATCTTACAGAAAGAAGGGCTTATTTGGGCACATTATTCTGGAGGATAAATGTCCATCACTACTACAGCAGGGAAGCATGGCAGCAGTAGGCATGGTGGTTAGAGCAGTGAGAACTTACGTGTTCAGCACAAGCACAAAGCAGAGAAAGTGAACTGGGAATGACATTCAGCAATTAATTCTCAAAGGGCACCTCTAGTGAAATACTTCTTCCTACAAGGCCACACCTCTAAACCTCCCAAACTGTGCAATCCACTGTAGACCAAATATTCTCATACCCAAGATTATGGGGGCTCTTTCTTACTCAAACCAGCAATTCTATTCCCTGGTCCCCATAGTCATATCATAAAGCAAAACGCATTTAATCCAACTTCAAAAGCACCTATAGTCTTTTACACTCCCAGCACTGTTTAAAAGTCCAGGTCTCATATTTGAAATGATAAACTCCACATTTACAGATCTAAGGTATTGCTTTTTAAATAATCATATTTTTAATTTTAGTTACTATTCCATTTTGTTATCTGTTATTATTTTAGGTCATTCTCGGTCATTATTGGTACATATTTCACCCCTCTATGTTTCTGTCATATTACTAATTCAACCATTAGTGTCAACAACTACTCAATTCTCTGTTACTACTATATAACATTGTCTTACTATTGAACATCATCTATAGGCATGGTCTTATACTATGAATTCTATTTCTTTCAGCTTTTGAAATTCCTTTCAGTAATATGCCAGTGGTGATTTTGTAATTATTGTGCCATTTTAAGGATCATTTTGTCATAATGGAGTTCCTCTGTGTCAGTTTTCACCAGTCAAACTGACACAAGTCAAGATCCCCTGGGAAGAGGGAATTTCAACCGAGAAATTGCCTAGGGCAAATTGGCCTGAGGTCACATCTGCAAGGGATTTTCTTTACTATTAATTGGTGTGGATAGGCTCAGTCCACTGTGGTCAGTGTCATGCCCAGGCAGGCTGGGCCCAGGCTGTGTAAGAAAGGTATCTGAGAAAGCCAGAAAACAGCATTCCTTTATAGCTTCTGCTTCAAATTCCTGCCTTGGCTTCCTTCAATAATGGACTGCAAAGTGTAGGATGAAATAAACCATTTCCTCCTCATGTTCCTTTTGCTCTTTATCATAGCAACAAAAGAAAAAGTAGAATAATCTGGCATACCCATGCTCTCGTGGGTAGCTACACTGCTCTGCTCTCATGTTTCAAAACTGTAATGATTTTCATAGTGTTATTTCTTCTTCTGGACATGTGTTTTGTAAATTTCTAGAAGTAAAATTATCAGATTACGAGTTATGCATACAATGAACTTCACGAAAAACTGAAAATTAATGTTTAAATATGTACTAGTATTTTAAAGATGCTTTGGAGTTTTGGTGTCTATCATATACCTATCATTCCTAATAACTGGCATAGCTCGCTC
>CABHPR010136034.1:0-14921 GCA_902168415.1 Peromyscus melanophrys | reverse complement strand
CTCCTCTTCCTGTTCCCTCTCCTCTTCCTGTTCCCTCTCCTCTTCCTTTTCCCTCTCCTCTTCCTGTTCCCTCTCCTCTTCCTGTTCCCTCTCCTCTTTCTCACTCTTATGTGCACTTGTCATCGCTTTTGTTTTAAGACAGTATTTTGTGTCTTCCACACTAGCTGTAAAATCCAGCCTTCTGCTTCTCCTACTGCTATCCCAGAGTTCATAGTGTGTCTTATCATACAGGAGTGGGCTCAAACCTAGTGTCTTGTGCATGCTGGCCAAGCATTTAAGCAACATAAGCACATCTCCAGACCACATATAAATAATTGTCAAAGAATTAACTTAGACATGTCATAAAACATTTGAGAGTCCATAGGACTAGTGTGTAAATCATTCTTACTTTCCAGGAAAAGAAACAGGTTAATTGAAAAGATACTTTACTCCAGGCTCTAGGTTTTGAGGAAATACTACCTCCTCTTCCTTATCCAGGATACTTATATTAAGCCTTAGTCCAGGCACCTGCTACATGTCAGGCAGTGACTGAGTGAAAGGCAGTGAATCAAAGCCATGCTCTGGCCATGAACAACTTGCCATGTTCATTGTGTAGAAACACAACAAGGGCTTTTGAACTTGACATGTTAGTAGTAGCAGGGTAACTCCCCAAGTAGGCATTGCTCAGTAGCTACTGTGAGGAGAGAAATCCCTGGTATCTATGACTGTATAGGTGCCTGTCTTTGTTCATGACTTATTTCCAAGCTCCTAAAAAGGCCTAGTGTGGGGTAGGTTCTTGAGACATCTATTAAAAACTTTCTATCTGAAATAATCAGACTTAGAAGTTCTGAAAAACAGTATAGAGATTTCTCCTATTTTCCTCAAAGCTACCCCTAATGTTGGTTTCTCATATCACAGTGGCACCATGATCAAAACTAGGAAGTCACCATTGGCACAGTACTAGTAACTAACCTGTGGACAGTGGAATGTCACCACTTTCCTTTTTACCAACAATATAAAGTCCTACAATTTATTCAGATGCCCTCAGTCTGATCTGTAACATTTTAAGTCTCTTACGACCTTGACGTTTCCGGAAAAAGTGCCGTAGTTAGTTCTCCTATGAAAGGACCTTCCACTCAAGACCATGCTGTGATGGTGACACACCTGTGCTGCAGATGACTTCCTGAGGGCCATGAGGCTTTGGCAAACTTGACAGAAGGGGGAGAATGGACGGAGCAAGGGATGCAAGGAGAATTTTTAGGCAAGGAGAACTCTGAACCTGGAGCCCTTTTGTGCTGTCTTGTTCCTTTGTATCTTCAAGTAATAGTTAGCTTTAGCTGACCAGTCAAGAGTTGTCACCCTTATCTGGCTGCCCTACAGCACTGGCTCTTATCTCTCTTCATCAATAAAATGATCGCTGTGATTCATGCCCAGCCCAGCCCAGCCTCCTTATGCTGCCAGCCTGCCAGTCAAGCTTTGGCTTCTTGGGCATCAGACCTGATGTATCCTCTATCATCTCTCTTTTTTAAAAACATTTATTTATTATATATACAGTGTTCTGCCTGCATGTTTGCCTGAATGCCAGAAGAGGGGACCAGATCTCATTATTGATGGTTGTGAGCCACTGTGTAGTTGCTGGGAATTGAACTCAGGACCTCTGGAAGAGCAGCCAGTGCTCTTAACCTCTAAGCCATCTCTCCAGCCCCTACCACCTTTTTAAAATAATAATTATTTTATCTCATGTGTATGTGTTAGTGCCTGCATTTATATATATATATATATAATGTGTACAACCGCATGCCTGGTGCCTGAGGAGGTAGAAGAGGGTGCCAGACCCCTTGAAACTGAAGTTACAGGCGGTTGTGAGCCACATGTGAGTTCTGGGAACTAATCTTGGCTCTTCTGCAGGAGCACCAAGGGCTCCTAAGCCCCAACTATCCTCCAGGTCCCCCCTTCTCTCCTGTCATTTTTTACTAGACTCAACCAGCCTTTCCTTAGTCTTGGGACAGAGTCACACCTACTGCATCTTCTTGTGACTTCCTCTTATCTCAGTTACTTTTCTTTTGCTGTGAATAAACACTGTTACCAAGAAGGCATCTTATATAAGAATGCATTTAATTTGGGGCATACAGTTTTACAGGGCTAGAGTCCATGAAGGTAGAATGAAGGCACAGGACAGGAACAGCCTTACATCTTGATCTGCAAATAGGAGGCAGAGAGAGGAGTCTTTTGAAACCTCAAAGCCCACTACTCCCAGTGACATACCTCCTCCAAAGAAGCCACACCTCTTAATCTTTCCCAAACAGTTCTACCAAATGGTAACCAGGCACTCAAACATACGAGTTTATGGGGGCCTTTCTCATTTCCACCACATCATTGTAGTTTGTTCAATTTAGGAAGCACTACATGCCAGACTCTTGGCCATGCCCTCCCATATAGTGGTATTCTATTTGTACTGAAAAATGATTTTATTTGTATGTTAATAAATAAAGTTGCCTAGGGGTCAGAGCTATTAGCAAGCCATAGCGAAAGCCAGGGCGGTGGCGGTGCACGCCTTTAATCCCAGCACTTGGTAAGCAGAACTAGGTAGATCTCTGTGTGTTCAAGGATACAGCCAGCATTGGAGACACACGCCCTTAATCTCAATACCAACCACAGAAGACTTGGAGGTCTGTACAGAGAGGCAGTGATGAGGCAGTCACGTAGTTGGGTTTACAACCAATGAGAAGGCAGAACAGAACTCTTATTTAAAGTCAAACGCACAGGAAGTAGTCCCTTTTCGGAGAGGTCTCTTGGCGGGAGAGGCTAGCTGGCGGAAAGTGGTAAGACTCTTAGCTCTGACCTCTTGGGCTTTCATCTTTACATTGGCTCTGTGTTTCTTATTTAATAAGGCAGTTGGTTACATCTACACTCCCAGCTGGAAACCAGGTCAGCCTGGAGGTGTGTGAACAGTAGTAGTTCCTGGGGGTGTGTTCTGCTTGTTTGTTTTTGCCAGTGGCACACAAGTTAGAGTTCTCTGGGTAGAAGAACTTCAGTTGAGAAAATGTCTCCTTTGGATTGGCCAGTAGGCAAACCTGTGGGGCGTGTTCTTGGTACATGATTGATGTGGGAGGGCCCAGTTCACTGTGGGCAGTGTAACTCCTGAGCAGGTGGCCCTGCATTGTTTAAGAAAGCAAGCTGAGCAAACCCTAAGGAGCAAGGCAGTTAGCAGGAAGCAGTGCTCCTCCAGGTTCCAGCCTTGTTTCCTTGTCCTGACTTCCCTTCATGTAAGTCAAAGCAACCACACACACCCCCAAAACAGTTTTGGTCATAGTGTTGTATCACAGTAACAGAAACCTAACTAAGACAGGATGGGGGAAGAAACTTGCTATGTTTAATCCATAGAGTAAAGATTTGCATAAACAGATGTAAACAGTCCTGGAGTACCCAAATAGATATTCAGTGTATCTGTGCTGTTAAGCTTTGTTTGTTAGAAGAGGTTGAGGGGCATGAGAGGGCAGATATCTGAAAATAGTGGAAGTAATAATGAAAAAATGTGTTGAAAAACACCGCTGTAGGCCAAATAGTTTTTCTTTTGCGGTCTGACTTCAATCTTACAACAATACCTCAAAGAAGTATTCCATTATCTCCATGAAAAATTCCAAATGAGATCAAGAATTAGTAAACTCCAGACATTTGCCTCAGATCAAAGAGGGAGAGAAAGAGTGTGTATGGATGGGTGAGCTCCGTGCAGAACAGTCAGACTCAAATAGCAAAGGCCTAAACACCGTTCACCCTTACCAAGCTGTAACCTTATTCATATTAGAAACCCATAAGGAAGTCCATAGAGACAAGACGCAGCAGCACCTTGAAGCAAGAATGGTCCTCTCTTACTTCATCTGTGTTTCTTGTTGTGCAGTTAGCTTGAGTAAGATGATAACTGGGGACTGACTCTCCACTTGTGCTGTTGACGTTATAGATCCTGCTTAGGCACAGGATGTCACCATGGAAGTCTGCTCTGCCACTGCTCGAACGTCTGAGACAGTAGAATAGAAGAAAGTGTGTAATAATAACAAGAAATGCATTAGTGGCCATGTTCAAGAGACACAGATAGGAGGATCATGAGTTGGAGACTAGCTTGGACCTACGTGATGAGTTCAAGGCCAGCCTGGCCTTGTGAAATCCCATCTCCCAAAAATTATATTGCATGAATAAAGAGGAAAAGAGGTACTACTTAAAGAAAAAAATGTCAGTGAGAGCCAAACGGATTTATTCTGTTTGTTACTAGGGTCATAAGCTTTGTGCAGTATAGCTAGCTAGGACCTTCAGAAAGAAATAAACCCCACTGATCAAAATGTAGGATAAGATCCGTACCTACCGCAGAGAGTGAGTTCTGGGTGGCCATTCTAGTTTAATGGAGAAACTGCCTCTAGCTACTAAGTCTCCAAATACATGACTTCATAGAGTTAGACCCTGCATAGCTCATAGATTAAATCAGACTTTGGTTTCCTTCCATCTTGGGGTGCTTGCACAAGGGAGAAAGCACCAGTATTGTTAGTTTAAACATAGTGAGCAGGATGCATTTGAGAGAGTGAAATGTTGATGGAGAGGTATTTTCCTTACTTCCCTTTGCCTTGTCACCCAGGAGTGACTGTTCATGTTGAGGTGGGGCCTTGGGTGCGCCTAGGTATATGAGTGCCTGAGCAGGTAAGCGCCAGTCTCCAGTCCTTCTTACTTTGAACTAGAGAATTGAATTGATGAGTGTATTATAAAAAGCAGTGAATTTATCTACCATTGCTTTCTGAAACGTAGCCAGTGTACTCAGAGGAGGCGTGACGATTTTCACATGTATCATGTCAGGGGTAGCTGTGGACCTAAGTTTTGTTTCTATACTTCCTCTGATAAGCAGATTTCAGCTTGCACACACCCTTATCGAGTAAGAGTCAGGGCCCAAGAGAAGCTAAATTTGTTCCAAGAGGTCCATTTTGCTAGAAACAACCAGAAATAGACAAGAACGATGATGTCACCAGCAAGCCTCATTTTCCTGTTCCCTTTGGTAAGGAGCAGATCAGTGCAATAAACCAAAAAGTGTGCAGCTCAGAAAAAAGTTCTTCTTTGTTGTTGTTGTTGTTGTTGTTGTTGTTGTTGTTGGATGCTTCAAAGCGTAGCCTGTTCTCTCACCCTGTGCTAAATGGATGCTTGGGTGTAAGTTCAAATATCTTTGTCTCTGAATTATGGGCTTTAGGCTTTTGTCACGTGGCTTTTTGGTTTGCCTTTGCTTCGAGTAACTCTTTTTCCTCCACCCTGAAGCTTGTAAAACTTGATGAAGTAAATGTTAATGTTGGGAACTGCACACACACACACACACACACACACACACACACACACACACACATACACGCCACTGTCTGAGCAGGGCTGTCTCCAGCCCTCTTCATCAGAAAAGGTGGGTGCTTCAGGGCTTCTAATTGCCAGCTTTCTGCCTCCTAACACTCAGCCTTGAAGAACCCTCTCAGCAGGAGATCCATATACTACAGACACTTCACTCCACCCACTCAATGACCTAATGTAATTATTCCAAATTGAAAGTCACGTTTACTCCAGCAGGAATATCTTGCCACCCCAAGCCCTCAGGAAGTCACCACCTTAGACACTCACTGCCCTTCTGCGTCTCTCCACATCTCATCAGAAGCAGGATGATCTGGTCCTCTGATGTGTTCCCTTAGGAGAATTGTACCAGTTTGTTTTGGGGGACCCTGCATGTGAAACCCATTCTTGGTCCTTGCATAAAAAATAAATTAAAAGGAAGGAAGTGTTTCCCACTGGCTAATGTGTCCACCTCCTCGAAGGCAGGCCTGCTGCAGCCCCTCCATGCAGATTCCATTTCCTCTGCTTCTCTGAGCCACCTGGAAATACCCCTGGAGCGTTTTGTAAAGTACAGCAAACCATTGCTTTTCGCTTCCTTTGTAAGTGGACCTGCTATTCCAGGCAACGGTATGAGCATGCTGGGGCCAGTTCCAATTTAGTCACATTGATTATTCCTCCTGAATTCCCCCCAAATGATTGCAATAGTCCACCTGAAATTAGAACCGAAATTGTGTATGAATAAAAAAGAAGAGCTGGCCAGAAGTGGTAGATTCAAAAGGCGATCTGGGGAAGGGGTGTGTGTGTGTGCGTGTGTGTGCGCGCGCGCGCTAGGGGATGAGCCTATACAGAGTCCATTTAGGGTAAAAAGGGTTTGTTTTTGTTTTTGTTTTTGTTTTGTTTTTTGTTTGTTTGTTTGTTTGAGATGGAAGGATGGAATATCTTCCCAATCTTAAATAGGCATGGTGCCTTTTTGGCTTTAAGGGTTTATAACAGATAGCAACACTGGGCAAACCAGATCATCCACATCTTTGAACTTGGACTGCACAGAGACTTTGCTCCCTTATTTCTTGGCTGTGTGGCCCCATTTTGAGCTTTAACGGGGAAGACAAATAGTCACCATCTCTGGACTGGCATTCAATGAGATAGCATCAGCTTTGAGACTGTAGAATTGGGCCGGGATAGCCCTACAGGTAACTGTTAGAATACCAAGTTGTACTGGTTTTATCCCGTGGAAGGAGGGCCAGAATCATCCTTCCTCAAAAAAGAGAATGTATCCCCAAGATGGGGCTGCGTGGTGGGCTAGGATAGCATAGTGCTTTCAGGATCGTCTGGACCAGAACAAAGAGTGCAGCTCATCATAATGACCTAAGAAAATGGCAGGTCCTATGTAATAGCTCTAAGTAGGTTGATGGTGAGTTAAAGTTAAGCCTTACCTGCTTTTCTGCCTTATTTCAGACTCAACCCAGTCAGTTCACTGTAGTTTCCACTTCCATTTCTAAGTCTGTAGTAACTTTGGGTGAGGACTGTTTGATCCCCTTCCCCTACTGGGTGTCCTGAAAGCCATGTTTACCTCCCACCCCACCCTGCCCAAGGCCTTATGGAACAGGGCAAGGAATGTGAATAGCATGCCTTGAGAAGGCGGCGAGTGGGCTGAGGGACACTCGGGGCCATGTCTCCTTCCTACCTGTGATCCCATAGAAGGAACAGCTGCTACCCAGCCCACAGGTGTTTGATGACAAGGCAACTGCCCACCGATTGCTCGCCTGGACTTAGGCTGTGACTGAGTAGGGCCTAAGGAGGCTTGGCAGGCAGGTAAATCAGGGGCTGCAGGGGTGGGCAGGCAGGATTTCCTTGTTTTGGACTTTGGAGTGACAGCAGGCAGAAGGGTGGGGGTCAGGACGGACAGACGGAGCTTGGGATGAGAGAGAGGCAGGGAAGATGGAAAAGAGGAGAGAGAAGGGCGGAGGCAGCCCCAGAGCAGCTTGGAAGCACCACATTCGGCTCCTGCCAGGCTTGCAAGTTCCCTACCTCCTGCATCTACAGCCGGAGCCTGACGGCCTCATCTAAGCGTCTGAAGTGCCAGCCTAGCTCTCTGTGTGTTTTCTCCAGTGTGCTCCAGACAGCCATGTTCTCTGGGCAGTCATGACGGGTGCACTGCTGAGCACGTGCTTCAGGAACTGCCCTGCCGTGTCTTAGGAGTCTGTGCAAGAAGATGGAGAGGGATGAGAGCAGCTAGCATCCCCCAGGCTGCCTCTGCTTGGTGACAGGGGTCATGGAGGATGCCTTGCTGTGGCTCCCGTGTATTCAGAGCCAGAATGTCTTCCTCTTTGTGTCTGTCTCCTGTTCCCTCCATCCCCACCTCACTGGCTTGCTGCTATTGGGAAGTATTGGCTCACCCCACCCCTCAAGGAGCCTGGATTTTGGACCTCTCTGAGAATGGTGCTTGCCTAAAGCTGAGCTCAGCTGGGGAAAAAAAATGGACTGAGAAGTAGGAGGTCCTTTTGTGCAGAATCCTATTGTAAGGCCATGTTCCCTCCTGGCCTGTGGAGGTCCCTAGTTTAGGAAGAAGAAGGAGGAGGGGGTCCACACTTCCCTGGCCTCCTACACCAGTGTCTTCATTTTGAGGCAGGAGGTTGCTCTGAAATGGAGAGAGATAGTTTTTACCTGGATGCCCCTAAGTGCCCTGTAGCTCCAGTTTCCATGGTTTCCCTGCCCACTCACAGGAAATGTAACTCTTAGCATGCCTGTCTGCCAGAAGCAGTTTCCTCCCAGCCGCCAGTGTGGATCCACATCCTTGACTGTGTGAGTTCACGTCTGGGTTAGGAGACTCATGGAGACACTGTGAGGAGCTCTTGATTGGGAGTTTCGGAGTCCACAATGACTCCACCTACTCGTCAGATGAACATTGCCCAAACCTTGCTCCTATAGTCATGGAGCTTCATGGTTTGGCACTTTCCAGTGTGTGGTGTTGGAACTCCAGGCTCTGTCCTGAGGTTGTGTGTGAAATAAACATTATAACCATCACATGGTTATGTTATGGCGAGCGTCAATGTAGGCCTGGTGCTGTTTACAGTTCTTGACTCCTGTTAGTACTTTTCTCTCCCTGGAAATCCCGCCCATCCTCTCCTGCCTAGCTATTGGCTATTGAGCTTTTTATTACACCAGCCATAGCCACACATCTTCACACAGTGTACAAATATTCTGCAACACAGAGGTGTCACTCTCCACCCTGAACTTTCTGAGGGAGGATCTCTTGGTGACCCTGGAACTGGTGTTTCACGGCTGGCCACCATTGAGCCCTGGGAAGTCCCTGTCTCTGCCCTCTACTGCTGGGATAATAGGCATGCATGGGCCTGGCCCGTGCGTGAGCCCAGAGGACACCTTTGTGAAGTTACTTTTGTATTTTACTTTGACACTGGGTAGTGGGAATTGAACTCCGGTAATCAGACTTGCATAGCACACATATTCCCATTGCACTCTCTCTCCAGTCACAAATATATGTAGCATTTTATAAATGAAGTGGCAATCATCCATTAGAGACAGTCTAGAAAGTACAAGATTCTGAAAATAAAAGAAAGATTCTCTCTTTTTATTTTTCAAGAGAGGATTTTTCTCTGTAGCCAGAATGGTGTCAAATTCATGATTCTCCTGTCTTCACCTAACCATGGGCATTTTTAAAAACATTCCTGATTTATGTTGCTTGATCATCTTTTTTTAAAAAAAAATTGCTTTTGTGGTTTGTTCTCAAGAGACTGAGGAGGGTAGGACTCAGGACGTTGTGAGCTTGCTGCTGTTAATCCCAAAGATGGGAGGAGAAAGACCACCGACCCAGATCATCATGGCCAAATTAATTAGACCAAATTGTTTCAGGCAAGTCCAAGGGCTGCCTCCCCCTAAGGCGGGGTTCGGAAGATCAGCATTGCACGTGAGGAAGAGAAGGCTTTTCAGGGGTAGAGAGTTTCCAGGTAGAGGATTTGGTAGGCAAAATAGGCGGGGTTACAGGAACAGAACATAAGCATAACACGTTATTCCTCATGACCTGAAACAAAGCCATGGTTGCAAGTTGGGCATAACAAGGTAGCCAACGGTGGTCATGCAACCGTTTGAAACAAAGGCAGGGTTGTGAGATGGTTCTAAACAATTTTTTGAAACCAAGGCATGAGTGCCCTTCCTGAAGCAGGCAGCGCAGATTGTAGTTAAGGTGACAGGTGGGGCAGAGCCCAGTCCTTGAGAAACAGATTTAATCACAAACAGGAATGAACCTAGTTTGTCTTCACTGTAAGATGGCTTTTAAGCCTAAGATGGAGGCAGGCTGGCGCTTGACTGCACCCCTGGGAACCCCAGAAGCTAAGCCCTGCCTCGCTGCTGCTCTTGTGCATCTATCCCCTCTTCCTTCTCCCAACAGGCTGGTTATTGTGTCTCATGGCAGGGCGGCATTTCCCCGTTGCAGTGAGGAAGAAGGGAGAGGAACAGTTATCAGTAAGGTGTGATTGTATGCTGTGGATGAAACTCTGGATTGATGAGGGGTTGGCTTTACCTCTCAGCAGCTCACAGGCAACTTCCTGAAATGCACTATCAAGTCAGTGTTTGTTGTTGACTGACAAACAAACAAACAAACAGTGATAGTTCTATTTTAGGTCAATAGCTACAATATCAAAACTCCTTTTCACACACCCAGAACTGTAGCTCAGTTGGTAGAGTACTTGTACAGCATGCACAAAGTCCGGCATACCTCACGATTGGTGGCACATCTCCAACCCCAGGGGATGTGGACTGGAAGATAAGGACTTCAAGGTCATGCTTTGCTACATACTGAGTTTGAGGCCAACCTGGGCCACATGAGGCCTTATCCCCTAAACAAAAACAAAAGATTCTTTTCATTGTAACACAGTCATTTAAAAAATGAATAAAAATATATAGCTGTCTGTTTTTCAGGTTTCTATCCATTCTCCTGTTTTGGAGCAATGAGATTCTCTTTCTCTTGGGTACTGGTTTGGGTACTGTGGTATAGCAGTAAGCTTCCTCCAGCTTCCATTATGAAACAAGAAAGGGAACTGCTCTGGTGAGGGACTCCTGTAATCCTAGCACCAAGGACGCAAAGGTAGGAATCAGGAAATCAAGGCTGGTCTCACCTACAACAATGAGTTCAAAGCTGGCTTGGTCTGCATTAGATACTGTTTCCTCTTAAAGAAAAAAAAAGTATATATAAACCCCAAGAAATGCAAAATGCCAATGGTGATACATACTTCTGTGGAGCATAATAAAACAGCATGAGCTGACAGAGAATAAAGGGCGCATTGCTATTTTAGATAAAGTAGTCCAGTAGCAAACAGAAATTAAGAAGTCTTCTGTTGGTTGTGATTATTAGCTTAGCTACTGAATGTCTGAGTTGTCCTGGTGTGCGGTTTCTGACTTCCCTCAGAGCCTATCTGATTGCTAAGCGCTTTCAGTGTGTGATTTGATCACACGTTTTCCATCGATTCATGAGGAAGCAAGGATGCATTTCCTTCTTGAGTGTCTGTGCAGAGAGGGAGAGCTGCTAGCCTAGTAGCAGAGCTGATCCTGCTTTGTTTAAAGCCTCTTAGAGCGCCTCGCCAGTGAGCAAGAAGTCCAGGGTTATTCCTTCTCCAGGTTGCTAAGCCTGGAGGGAAAATACACTGGATAAACTGGACTACTTGATACACCATTGGTGTATATGCTGTATTTCTATTAAGGACCACCTGTTATGTCTCCAGAAAATGCTCCCTGCTGGGCATCTGCTTCACATGTTAACTAGCTGTACATACCCCGTCCAGAGCAGGGGAGCCAATTCCATTGTGTTTCCAGCAGCCTGCAAAGCCATGCCCTGCTTTTCATCCCAAATTGTGCTGCAGAGTTACTTACCATATGCTTCCTTACACTCCTGTTATTGAGCACATATGCTTTGGCCCGCAGTCACAAATGCAGATACAGGTTAAAAGGGCACAGCCTTCCCAGGGGGTGGTATTCTTGTTCCCTGGAGAATGGTATATTCCTTTCAGATGGCCCCTTGGCAGCACATGGAGAAAGTTCATTTTCTATTTGGTGGGTAGTTTATGTGTATACATGTGTGTCTTGTTTCCTTAAGAAAAGTGTGTGTGTGTGTGTGTGTGTGTGTGTGTGTGTGTGTGTGTGTGAGAGAGAGAGAGAGAGAGAGAGAGAGAGAGAGAGAGAGAGAGAGAGAGAGAGCACAAATGGAGAGAAAGTGGCTATTCTGAGTTGTCTATCTTGAACATAAATTGAGTTCCAGCTATATGGGTAAATGAGATTGCAGTATCTAGCAGATCTTACTGATTGAAGAGAATCACATTGATGCTGTAATTAATTTTTTAGTCCAATTACACACTTCTTGTAGAAGCCTTAATATTTTATCTGCCAGATTTCTGAGAGTGGTGAGTCTCCCTCTACATGATTGACTTCTGAATATATGTTTCAGAAAGTACTTGGCACACAAGAGAAATGTTTTAGGATTCGAGAGAGGGAAAGATCAGGAGAAAGGTGCTCTGTGCCCTTCAGCCTGACCAAAAGATAGTCCCTGAGCTGGTGTCACGTAAAGCATTATTTCTGGCTGTGGTGTTTGTTGTCTGTTTGGAAGCTATTACTTTCCTGGTTTCCAGCACCGCCTCCTGGTTTTCCTGTGTGTTAGTGAAGGTGCAAATGATCTGTCTGTCCTTGCTAGGGCAGTGACTGTTTCCTGGGTCTGCAGTGGAAGGAGTGGGCTTGGAAGTTATTTTGGAAACACTGGAATCTGATGCCAATCACCTGAATTTAGCCAGCCTTAGGAGGCTCTCGTTGGGAATCCACCCATCTTCACTGCTTCCCTCCTGTCTCTTCCTCTCTCTCTTGCTGGTTGAACATTGAGCCATGAGGCGATGCAGGTGAATAGTACAGTTGATAGAGACTTGTGAGATAGCACAGTAGACTGATGTGGCAGATAATGTAAGAAGCTGTCAAGCATAGTAACCCAGTAGGATAACACCAGACCGAGTCTGTCCCTCCTTAAGAGGGTTGAGCTAGGCTTTCACGGGGGACGGGGGGGGGGGGGGGGGAGGGGGGGAGATGTCTTCCTCATTTTCACTGGACTTTATTGTCGAGAAGAGGGAGGGAGGCTCTTACATGCAGGAGTGATGGCAAGCACAAAGGCAGACACATCAGCATCACTGTATGTGGCTTGTCAGGGACTGGGAGAGCTGGAGACAGCTCCATACTCTTGCCTGTGGCAGTCTGAGGGTTCTCTTTAGAGGCTTCTACTTAGGTGAAGCCAGGATTCCTGACTTCATCCCAGAGAAGAATTTCAGAATGAGTCAGTCTGAAGCAAAGTTGGACTCTATCATAGATATAAATGCAGACGTTAAGGGAGAGGTCGATGTTCCTTGGCAAAGGATTGTATGTACACACTAAGACATGTCTGTAGGTTCTCCAAAGAGAGCCAAGCAGCTTGGTGGTACAGGCCTGTAACCCAGCATTTGGCAGATGGCAGCAGGAGAATCAGCAGTTCAAGGTCTACCTTGCTTGACTACATTCCAACTTCAAGACTGAGAGATAGAGACAGACAGACATCACTGATTTAAGTACCTTGATGATAGCTATACACACTATTTGGGTAGCTTCTGAGGTTACATTGTTCATAGAGTTTCTAAGAAGTTTCAGTTTTTTTCTTTTCTCCCTCTCCCATCTTCCCTTTATCTCCCACCCCCTTCCACCACCACCCCCTTTTTTCTTCTCCTTTCTTCCTCCTCCTTTCCCAGTAAGTGAGGCCATAGGGTCATTCCAGAGTGTCCCTAGACAGGATCTCAGGTTGTTAAGATAGAAACATGATCTGAAAGGGTTGAAGTAATCTCACTGTACTGGTCACAGGGGATTAAGGCATGTTTCAATTGTAACGATGCTTCATAATCTTATTTGTAAGGTTCTCAGAAAGATACAGGTTTATAGCCAGGACAGGAGGAAAATTAAATTCAAAGGTCACACCCTCTGGCCATTAGCATGGTTTGTTGCTGTTTGATACTTCAACTAGACTCTGGGGTGAGGGACTTCTTTCCCTTTCCTCTCAATTTCTTCTGCTTTCTGTCCTGCCTCTTATTTGTAGACAACACTTGGAGTTTAAATGCATGACATCCATGTCTAAGGTTAGAGAAAGTGGGTTCTGCTCCATTGTGTAACGATTGAGGACGGCAAACCTGCGCTAGCCTCAGCAACACCCTCATTACACTTGCGGCTCTTTCCACGGAATCCTAACTCATTCTGATGGTAGAGAAGAAAATGTCCTGCCTACTTGACAGCAAGAACTAAAGGAACTGTCTCCAGGCATTGGCTAGGAACTGGCTTCACGCATTGGATAGGAACTGGCTTCACACATTGGCTAGATCTGGGTGCCCAGAGGACTCTAGGGATTTACCCCTGAGTCTCTGATCTGTCTTCTGACATGTTGATATCATCTAACTATATTCTAATTACATGTCAGGTGGGAATGCATTGTTTTTAACAGCTCTACACCCCAGCCCTTGGACCTTAAAAACAAGTTTCTTTTTCTCAGTGTTTACAACCCAAATCCTTCTATTGAATCCAGCCAGATTATCTGGGTCATGTGGCCACTCCAGAATACTCTGATTGGAGAGTAGGTTCTGTGCTGGGCAAGGTCAGACTCATTTGGCCCTCAGGATGTAGGAGCTGGTAACAGGAATCCAGATCATGGAGACTAGAGTGAGATGTTTTATTTGTAGTACACATTTCAGCCTACACTCTAAAAGGGATTGGCTCTTTTTGTAAACACCGAAATCCTTTTGACTCAATCCATTTTTGGTTGTAAAGAAGCAAAGAGAGATCTCATCGTCATCTTTTATAGGTGCCTGTAGGAAAGGATCCTCCCTTTCTACAGTCTGAAAATATTAAATGGAAAGTTCCAGATATAATTTTTAGGTCACATGCCCCATGAGTAGAGTGCTCTGAAGTCTCACTTTGTCATGCTTTGTCCCAGCTAGCACGTCAATCATTCCTTCATCGATCACATCCATGCTGTATGCCATACACACCAATTAGTCCCTTGAGCTGGTGTGTTAGATTTACTGTGAATGGTATTTAATGCTTGTTCAAGGAACTGTCATTTTACTTAGTAAATACCCCAAAGATAGTATTAATAGTGCTGACAACTGGGATATGAGAAAGAGAAACCCAAAAATGTTTCTTTCAAAAAGGTAAATGTTCTTGGCTTAATAAGAAAAGAAAAAAATTATATTCTGAGATTTTAGGGGTCTACAGTACAGTAAAATCTTTCGAAAGAGACCCCATTTACATATTATAGTTATAAGTGTTCTATTTCACTATTAATTATTGATCTTTATTATGTCTAATTGAGATATTAAACTTTATCATTTAATTTTAGACATTTGTAGGGGTCTTGAACAATATCTTGTGAATAAGGAGGGACTTCAGATTACACACACACTTTTCTTGTCATTTTATCCAATATTATCCTGATATCATAGCATATAGAAAGTGCTGTGTAGATGCTGGGTGGTGGCACATGATCCAGCACTGGGGAGGCAGAGGCAGGTGGATCTCTGTGAGTTTGAGACCAG
>CABHPR010136033.1:0-35643 GCA_902168415.1 Peromyscus melanophrys | reverse complement strand
AACTCACAGAGATCTACCTGGCTCTGCCTCCCGAGTGCGGGGATTAAAGGCGTGCGCCACCACCGCCCGGCGTAGCTTTTTAAATTAACAAAATCATTACTTTCCTCTTGCCCAGTATATGACTTATTTTAAAGTTTTGAAAGACTTTTTTTCAAACACTATTGATTGGCATTTATAACTTTTCCTCCAATGATGATCCAGTTCAGGGCCTTGGTACACTATTAGCCAGTTAATTGACAGTTAAGGTATTTCATCACCAGTTCTTTGCCAATCATAAACAGTCACACTGGCATTCCCAAAGATAAAAAGAATATGAGTCACCTACAATAAGACATAAGACACACCTAGGACAGCACACAGAGACATAGTGGTGTAAAAGCTGGGGAAAGGGTTATCTACTGATATAAAAGGCACAAAGGTGAAATACTTTTATGTTCTCCCTTTTAAAGCAATGGCCTTGTGCTGGAGAAGAGATACAGTCTTACTACTAATGTGACTGGAAGAATGGAGTTTGAGCCACATGCTGGGACAGAGTTCTACACAATAGGAAGTCTTTGCAGTGGAAGGACATTGGATCCCACTAAAGCTGTGAGATATGTGATGTGCTTAACCTGAAGTGGAGACAAAAAAAAAAAAAAGCCAGTGGAATCTTCCTGCAGCAGGACACTCCTCAGGCCTTGTCCATGGACTGGAGGCCTCAGGCCCCTAGAATGAGGAGAGTGCTCAAGTGAGATGCACTAGGATGTCACCTCCTGAGGTCTGAAATCCATCCTTGCTCAATAATTACCTTTCTGGTTATAATTTTGGATGTGGCTCTCCATGGAGACTTCCTTGCAAGACCCCATCAGTGCCTTCCGACCCTCTCACCAGCAGGCTTGTTGTTCACTCAGCACTCCTCTGCTCTCAGCCCTGGGCTCAGGCCTGCATAGACCACCTCCTCCAGGCCTGCATAGACCACCTCCTCCCAGCCCTTAGAGAAGAAGCCACGAGGTGACCTCCACTCAGAAAAGAGGAGGGAAGCAAGCACAATAAATGAAATCTGGGCCCAAAGTCACACGTTGGGTCAGAAAGCAGGAGATTCTCAACCCAGATCAGGCCCTCATGTGCTGGTCTCAACCTTCTTGCTACACTGATGGTCTTTGTGTATCTGTTTCTTCCACACAGAAATATTCTCTCCTTACAAAGCTCATGCACAACCCACAAAGCTCAGGAAGCTTTTAGAACTTATAAGATTCTCAAGGCTCTTCCCCAAGGATAAAGAAGAGACAATTTCTGGAGAGACTAGGTTGATTGGCATGCTGTACAGGGTGCCAGCTTTAGAGAGGCCGCTTCAAGTGTCCTCACCCACTCTGAGGTGGGATTCTCAGTGAGGTCTCTGCCTTTCAGTCAGCCATAGTCGAGCAAGAACCCCTCATCAATGCTCCTCTAAGTAAAATAAACAAGAGTCACTAAGCTACACTTGGGTGCAAACATTGTCTTGCTCTGGTGCTGGTCCTTACTGGAGGGAATAGACTTTGTCACATTTCCCTGGGGCAGGGGAAGGAAATTCCATAAAAACAGTTTTAGCTGCTTGTAGAAGTTCATAAAATGAGGGGTAGTTATGACTTCTAGCATTTGGTGAACTTGGGGTAACCTCCAAAAGAATGATGAACTGGAGCATCTCATTCTACAACTGACCTATTTGGCTACTTGAAGTAAATCTTAGAAAACGTCATTCAAACGTCAAAATGATGATACCTGAGCACCAGCATCATCATTATTGTTATCTTTTATGAGTTCTGTGTATTTGAGATAGTTTTAAAGACATTTAAGATGGACCTGTAATTCCAGCTACTCAGGAGTCTGAGGCTGGAGGATTGAGAGTTCAAGACCAATCTATGACCATACCATGCTGAATGCACCCAATCTCATCTGATCTCAGAAGCTAAGCAGGGTTGGGCCTGGTTAGTACTTGGATGGGAGAGTTCAAGGCCAGCCTCTACTAAAGAGAGAGTTCAAGGCTAATCTGGGCAACTTAGTGAGACCCTGTCTCAAAATACAGCACTTGCTTAGTGTCATGGTTAGCTTCAGCTGTCAACTTGACACAAACCTAGAGTTGAAGGAACCTTGACTGAAGAATTGCCCAGATCATATTGATCTGTGATCATGTCTGTGAAGCAGTTTCCTAATTGACGTGGAAGGGCACAGCTTACTGTGGGCTGTGCTAGTCCGAGGCAGGTAGAACTGGGCTATAAAAAAAAGGTAACTGAGAAAGCAAGCCAATGAGTAGCAATCTTCAATAGTTTCTGCTCCAAGCTCCTACTTTGAATTCTTGCCTTGCCTTTCCTCAATGATGGACTGTAAACTGAAGGCTGAAACAACCCTTTCCTCCCCACATTGCTTTTGGTCATGGTATTTATTCAACAACCGAAAACCAAACTAAGATAGTTAGTAAGACTGAGGTCCTAGGTTAAATCAAGGGGGTAGGAGAAGGGATGGTTGCAGGGGCAGAGATAAGGGGAGAGTCCTAGTCCTGTCTGACTGAATGTTCTAGAAGTTGTCTAATTCTTGGAATAACTAAGCTCATGTACCCTTTTGAGAGTGTCTGCAACATTTCTTCTTCTCAATGTTTGGTTCATGTTTTTGTTTTATGGTGCTAAGGATTGAACCCACAGCTTTTCACATGGTAGACAAGTACTGTACTTCAGTGTTTTAAAATTATAACAATCTCTAGTCACAATAAGCTTAAATTAAATTAGGCAAGATCATAAATTATATAAGACATAAAACAATGCTGTCAGAAATGTTAATGATATGCTTGCTTTACTTGAACAGTAAACCTAATTCTGAGCTTCCTGGTAGCTGAAGAGAAAAGTAAAACAGCAAGGCATGTACTTCTCAGTGTCTGGCTAGTACTAGTGTACATTTCTTCAGGAAGGCCAGACTTCCTGAGTACTAAAATCTTAACATTGATGGGATGATGAATTTCACCAATGAGCCATTCAATGCAAGATCTGGACATGCATTTATACCAAGGCTTCTAACTCCAGTCCATATTTAGGGAGACAAACACATTGCTGATAAGGAGGACTGCTTCTCAAAGGCATGTCTGCTTTACCAACTGATGCTCCACCTTGTCATCATAATAGAGCATAAAGGACCTACTGGAACATCCCTTGGGCACCCCCATCAATCATCTGAATCCCAGGCATGTTTTTGACAGACCAAACAGGGCAACCATTCAGAACTGAGCTGTCTGCTGAAAATGGATTGAAAGAGTTTGCATGCTGATGAAAAAGAGATGTATGTCTTATGGCTGTCAGTTTGGAATCCCATGGAAAGATTGATTTTTCTTGTGTTTATTAAGATCAACATGAAATTTTGCCCCATCAGATATCAATGTTAGTTATATTTGTAATGAATATCTGTGGGGAAAGAGACATCACATTGATGTATCCCCACATCTTACATGGCTATCAGTACATGAGTACAAATTCATTTCCATAGCTCTTAAGTAATTTTCCTACTTAGCAATCTAGAGATAAATATTTAAAATTCAATATGTGTGTGAATATGCACACATAATAAATATATACATCCACCATTGTATGTATGTATGTGTGTCTATATATGTGTATTTTGATTCTGTATAGATTTTTAAGTTTTTTTTCTTGCTAAAGAAGTTTGTAAGCTATTGCTTTATAACTCATTTTTATGTTTTCCTACAATTACATTGTCAAGGTTTAACAAATTTAACCATACTTTAATTATTACCTACTTGAAAGGTATCTATTCATTTATTATGCTACAATGTATTTATGTGTGGTATATGTATGTGTATGTGTTCATTGTGTGTGTGTGCATGTATGTGGGTGGGTGTGTGTGTGCCAAAGGTTGATGTCAGGTGTCTTCCTCAATCCCTCCCCACCTTATTTTTTGAGACAGGGTCTCTCACTGAACCAGGAGCTCAGTGATTAACTAGACTAGTTGTCCAGTGAATCTCAGGGATCATTCCATATACTCAGAATGGGATTTTTGCCTATTTCCACAACCTCTTGGCTTTCATGAAACAGATGGCAGGATTCTCAGGTGAAAGACATTGTGTTGGCTTTCTTTCAGGTGGCCAGTATGGGGTCTAGCTCCTGAATGTGTAGCCAGAATAAGTCCTTTGGGTTGTCTCTGTAACCTGATGTTAGAAGAACCTACCACACCCAGGGAAGGGGGCAGTGGTACAGGAATGACAGTAGTGTCATTAATTAAAACCAAAGTTTAACTTTCCTCTGCTCTCATATTCAGTGATAATTCACTTAGTGGAATTAGTTCTTTCTTACTCAGAGCAATGCTCTTGACTCGCGGATATTTCCTTGAGCCAGATTTTATGGTGTATGTCAGAAAGATCTCTAAATCCTTATAAGTTGTGTTTGGTTCTGTGCAATGCATTTTTTAATGCTCGTGGGGCTTATCCATAAAACTTTCTGAAATGGCTGAGTTTCTCCTTCTATTTCTGAATTTGAAGAACACAGATCATTTTCCATGCTGGGCTACATCCAAAGCATTAAGTACAGAGCATAGAACTCACATGAACATGAGCTCTCCTGGAAGACATGGAACTATGACCACTGGCTCCACCTTCTCCAAGGCAGCATTATAGGTTCTTCTGATGCTTTCGGCCCAACTCTGGTCCTTCATGGGAGCTAGTCTTTGTAGCCATGAAGTTCTTCCCTTCCAGCCCCTGATTGAGGGAATGGCCATCCTCTGAAGTCATCCCTGTTCACTCACTTTTCCCTCTGGCTCCTCTGTTACCTGTTTTACCTGCTTGTTAGAAAATTTCTGCTACTCATTTCTGTTAGTTGGATCTCCTGTCCAATATTTCCAGAAGAAATTATCTATCTATCTATCTATCTATCTATCTATCTATCTATCATCTATCTGTCATCATCATCTATTTATCTTTTTCTTTTAGGCAGACTCTCATGAGCCCAAACTGACTTTAAACTTAGATAGCTGCCGGGCAGTGGTGGCGCATGCCTTTAATCCCAGCACTCGGGAGGCAGAGGCAGGCGGATCTCTGTGAGTTCGAGGCCAGCCTGGGCTACAGAGCGAGTTCCAGGAAAGGCGCAAAGCTACACAGAGAAACCCTGTCTCGAAAAAAAAAAAAAAAAAAAACTTAGATAGCCAAGGATGAACTCCTGATCCTCCAGCTACTAACTCCCAAGAGCTGGAATTACATGTTAAGGAAGTACTTGGCCATCTGAACCCTAGCTCAAGCCTCACCAGTTTCTCTTGAAGGTCCACCTGTCCACTTGTGATTCCAACAGTCCAGACTCACACCTTCCTGCCAGGGCTAATGCAGACTGAGGATTCCAGGCACTGATCTTCTGTATGGACCAGGCTAGTAACAGAACATCCCCACCCAGACACTAAGGTTCTTGCAACAATGTTGCCACCGGTGTCCCCTATGCTCATATTACTTGCATTTTAGAAGTCACATTTTCTAGCCAATTTCTAAAAGAAACCACAAGCCAAGCAACTAATAACTTTAAAGTTAATTTACAATCTTATTTGTACTCATACGATGCACAAAATAAACTCCAAATAAGAAAGATTGAAATGTAATATGTAAGAACAAACACACTTTGGGAGAGGAAGAAACAGTGAGTGAGTTTCTTATATAACTTGGATGTGTAGAAAGTTTTCCAGCTGTGACTTAAAATGAAGATATAATAAGGGAAACATTCAATTTCAAAGTTGTGGAAATGGCAGGATGTGGTGCCACAGGCCTGTAATCCCAGCACTTGGGGTTCAGAGGCAGGAAGATCAGGAGTTTGAGGTCAGCCTAGTATGATACATGTGACTCTATTTCTAAAAATAAAAAGGGTTGTGGAAAAGAATGTAAATAACAATTTTTAATCTGAAATATAAAAGTTATGACTCACATCACAAGGAATTAATGTTCTTCATTTTTTAAATAAAAAAGAAACAAACTCAGAAAAATGGACAAAGAGAAACAGAGAATTCACACACTCAAAATCATATATATAATATATATAATATATTATATATATATACCATACATATAGGCACAGAAATATGACCATTATAAGTTTAAAAAGAGGCTCACTTTTGTAATCCCAGAACTGAGGAGGCAGAGACAGCATGGTTTATGCAAGTTCAAGGCCAGCCTTATCTACACAGTGAGGTGGTACTGTGTTCCCCGAAATATTGTGCACCCTAATAAACTTATCTGGGGTCAGAGACAGATCAGCCACAATATTAAACATAGAGAATAGGCAGTGGTAGCACATGCCTTTAATCCTAGCATTCCAGAGGCAGAAATCCATCTGTTCAAGGATACAGCCAAGCATGGTGACTCACGCCTTTAATCCCAGGGAGTGATGGTAGAAAGCAGAAAGGTATATAAAGCGTGAGGACCAGAAACTAGAAGCATTTGGCTGGTTAAGCTTTTAGGCGTTTGAGCAGCAGTTCAGCTGAGAGCCATTCAGATATGAGGACACAGAGGCTTCCAGTCTGAGGAAACAAGATCAGCTGAGAAGTTGGCCAGGTGAGGTTAGCTGTGGCTTGTTCTGTCTCTCTGATCTTCCAGTGTTCACCCCAATAACTGGCCTCAGGTTTGATTTTATTAATAAGAACTGTTAAGATTCCTGCTACAACACAGTAAGTTCCAGATGTGAGACCCTATTTCAAAAATAAAGAAATAAATAAATTAAAAAGCTGTTTCACTTTCCCTATTATATGAGGAATGTAAACTAAAGCTGCCTAGGATGCAATGTCTAATGAATCTGATAAGCAGAAGATAAAAAATTTGGTCATGCACTTCAAGCTTCAAGGAAATAGAACCCTTATCCATATCTCATAGGCAATGTCTATTTACAGAATGCACTTGCCTATTGGCTCAGAATTCCAAGTTCAAGCCTTTCACTATGAAAATATACCTCACACAACATAAACTATGCTGAAATGCATTCCTTGATTTTGAAAATTGTTGAGTTTAACCTTAATATCCATAAGAAATGGCTGAATAGATGATGATGGAGCCACACCAGGCAACAAGTACAGAGTCCAGAAAATCGAAGGAGGAAGCTTCACATGAACTGATGGATGATAGAGTTGATGTATATATTGTGAGTGGAAAAGGTGCAAAGTCAGAAAACAAAACTACGCATATGTAAACATATATGTAAAGTGTTACTTACATATAAGACAGAAGGAAAAATAATTTTTCTCCCCACAAAAAATTCAAAAGGCATAGGTAACAACTGAATAAAAGTAGCTATTTATAAAAGCAGAATGATAAAAACTAGGAGGATAAAAGAAATAAGATTTCTATTTGTCATAGATTTTAGTTTTGAATAGCATTTTTGCATTATTTGTGTGTAAACATAAAGTTAAGTAAGGAAGGATAGATAAGAGACTAAATTTAAATATATATGGAAACAAACAAACTGTGCATAAAATTGATAATGTAAACCATGTGGAAGTAAGAATCTAAGTTTTTAGTATACCACCTTAGTTGAAGAAGGCTAAGAACATAAAATAACAGCAAGTAATTCAACAAGATGCAAAGTTGTTGATACTGGTGTCAAGATATTATATTACCAGGCTAAGTATAGAACTAAACATTAGGATGCTTTGAAGAACTGGGGTCTTTCCCGAGATAATGCTATGAAGAAGACAGAAACACATGATTTTAGATTAGAATCAGAGGCATCACAGTTGTGGGTGCATTTGTATGTGCCCCTGAAACGAAAGTACACGTGTGTTTGCATATGCACTGTGGGGGTAGAGAGGCAGACTTAGACGCAGCCAACTTTATGGGAAACAGGATCCAAGCAGGATAAGAAAGCAGGTTACTCCCTCCCCTGAGTAAAGGGTGAGTTGTCATTTGTGAAAATTAAACATGGAGAGACACCAAGTCACAGGAAATGAGACCCTGTTTCCAGCACCATGTGGGAGGTTGTTCAGCCAAGTGAAAAAGAGAATGGGCTCCAGAGACGGAAGGAAATGACTTCACATTCCAGCACACTTTGTTCCCCTTGTAACTCTGGATGACTGGGCCCCTTGGAGCCTTGGGTCCCTTGTTCGTATGGAAAAATATTGGAAGCATTAAAAAGTTGCTGAGGGAACTATGGAGAGGCATGTCTATGAGTCCTGGGGCATGGTGCAGGTGCCCAGTGGATAGCAGCCAGTGTGATGGTTACTGTGACTAAATCACCAAGTCTGCAAGCTTACTGCAGAAGGAGGAATCAGTACGTCATTTCTGGGAAATCTGCACTAAAACTGGAAAATGGATACTAAAACTGTCCTTTGAATTAGACATTCTGTTTCTCAATATTTATCCAGCGGAAGGAAACAAAGTATGCACAGGGAGATATGAATAATTCATTTCAGCATAAAACATACTTTAAAATTGCACCATTGAAGCGTAATTAAACTACCACTTTGATAAACTGATGTAGAATCCACCTCCATTCTAAATACCGATCCTTACACCCATAGGTTAGTGAGGTTCCCAGCCCTCGTTAGAGAAGCTTCTTTCTGCAGAGAGCCACAACAGGTAAAAGTGGCAAAGAGTAGGGAACTATGGAGTGCCATCCCCAAATGGGGCATCAACAACACAGCCCCTTCCTTCCCTCAGGCTTAGGGAGCATGCTGAAAGAGACAGAAGGAAGACTATAAGAAGCCCGAGGCCCGGGGCAGGGGGGCGTTGCTTGAAAGAGTAGAGGCAGCCAATAGCTATTCAAGAATGGACATGGGGTCAGCCCACCCCCATGTGCATATGGGAAACATTAATTGGATTCAGCAGGTTACATACTTAAAAGACTAGAAGAAGGGGACATGAATTTCAGAGGAGGATGGAGGGCATGAGGAGTTGGTGATGAGGAGTGGATGTGATCAAGATGTGATGCACTCACATATGAAATTCTCAAAGAATAAGAAAAAATGTAAATACAGTTAAACTACTTACACATGCACATTACTAGACACAGAAGTAGACATAAAAGATGTGTGCAATTAAGGTGTGTAATGAGCTTTCAAGTCTCTTTTATCAGAAAAACCTAAAAGTTCTCTCAAGAAATCTCCATAGATGTTGGTTTGTTTACTTGGTGTTTGTGATGCTGTAATCAAGCTCAGGGACCGCCCAGACTATTCAAGTGTCCTTGCTCTGAGCTATTATCCTAGCACTCCAAACATGGACATATAGACTTAAACCTATTCAGTCTTTACTGTGGTGATTAAATGAACTGTTCAAGCTAATCACATAGGCAAGCTGTAGACTCCATCTTCAGTCCATCTTTCCTTAGCACTGACTCGTCACCACCATTTTTTTAACGAAAACTGTCTTTCCATTCTCTTCCTCCCACTGACACCTCCGGGTTTTTTCGATATCCTTCTGTTGTTGGTAACACCATGGACTCATGAATTCATTGTGCTGTGACTCATAGGAATCATTATTCTTTCTGTTGCTCATCTTGGCCCTGGAAACAGCTTTAACTGGTCCCAGAATCTTTTTAACATGTTTGCTTGATCTCTGAGCCCTTCCAGGGCTCTCTGTTCTGACATCTCTAAAGCCTTAGTTTGGAGACTTAGTATTTAGAAACAAGATCTGGGTGCTGACCACTCCTTGCTACTGATTGTCAGTCAGAATCTTTCCATAGCAACCCTGGAGTGTGTCATCTGGCTTTTCATCTCCAAAGAAAAAAATAACTTACATATGTATTAGGGTAAAAAAAATTTTAAATGTAATGATTCCGTGTTAGCCTTTTCTGTCACCTCTGGAACTCTGTTCTGCTAAAGATGTAAAGATGGAGAACTAGAAAATGAGTATAGAAAGATGATGGTGATTTATGTGAAGCTATAATGCCCTCACCTAGGCTTTGCTACTGCAGATGTGATGAAATCTTCAGTTTGAGGGATTTGAGTGAAGACAGCCATCACTTTTCAAGACCTTTAGAGTCTTAATTGTATTCCTCTTAACATGGACATCAAGCAGAGGAAGCTGGAGTGTATCTGGGTTGTAATTATTAAAGCATCACACCACGGAAGGAACTAAATATCACCAACTCTATTTTCATAGAGATGAGACAGAGAAATGTGTTCTAGGGTTGGAAATTGTTTGGAAGTCAATTCCACCATCTCAAAGAGGTGCAGTCTTAGCTAAAATGTTGAACTTCCTTGAATTTCATTCTGTCTAGGAAAACTGTAAAAGACTTGAAAATGGACAGGATTATTACACTCCCTTCAGCTGGGCATTGTTTGAACCTGAATCTCTGGTGGTTTGCCACCCTCCATTACAAAAAGTTACCTAGCCCAAAATGAGATTGAGAAAACTTGGTTCAAGCAGATCCTCTTGGACAGTGTATCAATCAGGGACAGAAACAACAGAATGAACATATACTGCAAATGGATATTCATTAAACTGGTTTACATGCTACGGGGTAGGTGGTCCAGTAATGGCCATGTGCATACTGGGAGGTAGAAAAGCCAGCAGCTGCTCACTCCATAAAGCTGGGTGCCTCAATTGTTCCAAGCTGGTGCTGGAGGCCTGTAGAGACTTCTGGTACTTGCTTCACATTGGAAGGCCAAAGCAGTAGCAATAACAATAGACGCACTCAGCAGCAAGAAACAAAGATGAGTAAACAAAAGCACCATTGCTTTTCCCTCGGACCTTTCTATGCCTAGGCTGTCATGAGAAGATAATGTCCACGGGGGGGGGGGGGGGGGGGGGGGGGGGGGGGTAGGGGGAGTGCTTTCTTCCCCTCAGTTTGTGCTTCCAGGAAATATACTCACAGACCCACCCCAAAGTGTATCTCTTAGTTGATTCCAGGCTCAACCAAGTTGACGAAATTAACATCACAGGGAGTATCTGGATGTTTGGAGGCTCCATCCTTACTGTTTTTGAATAACTTTCAACTCTGTAAATTGCAGAAAAGTGATAGCAATACTGATGTTTCTCATCTGTACAGACAGAAATTAACGTCATCCTGGTAGAGACACAACTGATTATGGCTGTAACCGGCCCCTAGACCTTGTCACACAGATTCCATGATAGAAGTGCCATTCAGGCCATTAAACTCAGCATATAGACAATACCACCTGCTGAAATGAAAACAAATCCATCAAAGTCCATAGTTCTGGGAAAGTCTGTAAATGTACTAATCTTGCCTTTTGGTTTCTATGGTTCTACTTTTGGCTAACTGATCTTGTTAACTGAAGTATGTCAACCCAGAGCATGGATTTTGTGCTTAAAAGCTCACCCTGATAAAGGCTTGGTGCTATGCTGGGATCCCAAACACATACTGTAGTCACCAGCCTGCTTATAATGACTTCCTATTGGCTTAAACCCATGTCCAAGTAGTCTTCTCTGGTGGATATCCCACAACAATGGCCATAGAGATACTGACAAGTGTGTAGACATCAACGAGTACATTTCTACATTCTTTTTTTTTTTTAAATATTGGCTTTATTTTTAGTTATGTGTACGTATGTGTGTCTGGGGGGGCGGTATGTGCACATGAATGCGGGTTTCCAGAGAAGTCAGGAGTCAGATCCCCTAGAACTGTAGTTACAGATTACGTGGAGCCACTTAACTTGGGTGCTGGAAACCTAACTCAGATCCTATGCAGATCAGTACACATCCCTAATTGCTGAGCCACCTCTCCAGCCTAGACACTTGCACACTCTTGGTGACTTCATTCCCACCCTGCTCTCACTCAGCTAAGTTCTGTCCTGTTTCTCTCCAATAGACAGACCTCACATTTTACTGGTTCTGTCATTAAAGATTAAATCAAAATCTGTGACAAGTGTGTATTTGTGTAAAAGTCAAGGTTTTATCCACTTAAGAAATTTATGGTTTAGTTCCATATCTATGGAAAATCCAAAGCAGCCTCTTTGTTATGAACGTAAGGTCCCTGTTTGTGACACTTTTGACCTGTGTGCAGCCATGCTAAGTCACTCCTTTTCATTTACTTTTCCCCTAAGCCTCAGGAAAGCTAACACCAAAACGTCTCCTTTGTTGATCCTTAATCCTTTCCCCACAATTTTTTTCTTTTGTTTTTAAGTTCTACAAACTTCCAGAAGTAAACAGATCTCTGTATCTGTCCAGGAAAGACTTATCTCAGAAAAATCTAAGAAAATCCATGCACTACTTGGAATAAACTTGATGCAAGAGGCCTACATTACCTCCTTCAGTGAGGGCTGGAGACATGGTTCAGCTACTGAGAGTGCTTGTTGCCCTTCCAGAGACTGGAGTGTGGCTCACAGCACCCACATCAGGCCGTCACAACTGCCAGTAACTCCAGCTCCAGGAGATCCAACACACTCTTCCTGCTCTGCAGGCACCCATATGCACATACACACATACACATAGAATGAAAGCATACTAAAACTATTTTTTAATGAGGTTTTAGAGGCTGGGCAGAAGCTCTGTCAGTAAGGTACTTGTCTCACAATCATATAAGCAGGGTTTGATCCCTAACCACCCATTAATTCCAGGTATGTGCTTGTTGGGGAGGCAGAGGCAAGTGGATACCTGGGGCTCACTAGCCAGCCAGCCTAGCTGGGTCAGTAAGCTCTGGGTCCCAGTGAGAAACCTTGTCTCAAAAACAAGGTCGATGGCTCCTGAAAAACAGCAGTCAAGGCTGTTCTGACCCCACATGAACTTTTGTGTGGACACAGACACACCTCATGCATGTACCTAGACACATACACTTTGGGGAGGTAATTTTTCCAGGAAGAAGGCTTTCCAATAACCCAGACACTGCCCCACAAAGGACTCAACTTAACCTATCTGAGGCGCACACGGTCTCAGTTTTCTCTGGCAACTGTTGGGATGGACAGGGGATGATGACAAGTAATGGATGAGTCGAAAGGATCCGTGAAGCCTAAATTAAAAGGGCTCACCAGAACAAAGTCTGTGCATCACATTTTTTAGAGATCACAGTCATTGACAGGAGAGCTGAAGATGGACGGATGAGGAGAGATTTAGCTTTCAGGAATTCCACGGCCTTTTGAAAACACTTGAAAATGTAATATTTTCTAAAGGATTTCTTAATCATTCCTGTCTTGTCCACCATGGGGAGAAGAATGTAATGTTTGCATTTTTCTAGATTTCTGAATCTCTGCCATTTGGACTTATTTAGCCAAGTCTCTGGAGATGCCCTGTGCTGTGAAGAGAACACAAGCAGATCCATAGCAAATACAAATCGTATTCATTTGTCCTTTGGAGCACAAACGTCAACCGTAACTAAATACAATATGCTGGCTCTTTCTGTGCTTTTTATGAACTTTTGAAGCAGGTTTGTGATGAATAGATTTTACAGGATTATGCAGTTATACTTGGCTTTTAAATATTTCAGAAAGAAATCATAAACATGACCTCATATGTTAATAAATCAATTATGGAATGCTGCTCTCTACATATGTTCAAAATATGACCCTATCCAAAACTCCTTAAACATGTACTAAGAAATACTTTAAAATCTTATTTAGACAGCTCTGGTTTTCAAAATACTGGACAGAAATCTGCTGTTCCACATAAAGGAAGAGGAGGAGGAAAATAGTTTCTTTGACCTAAATTTATTTTGTTTCTAATATAGTAAATATTAAAGCCATGTTGAGGGTATGACATTTGCTCTATGTTAGGTCTCTTTTCTCTTTCCTTTCTCATTCCAAGTTGAAGCTAAGAAATCAAAGCAGGAAGACGAGGAATTGACTTGCTAATGACAACCCAGTGACTGGCAGTTTTCAGAAGAGGCACGCTTCAGCACTGAGCTATTTGTTTTGAGCATTACTGTTAATGTGGAAGGTTGTGAGTGATGGACAGAAGGACAGCCCCTGTGATGGGCCTGAAAATGTTTGACACTTACTTGATAGGGCTGTTTGCTGCCTTTGTGGCAACTAAATTTTTAGAACCATTATTTATCCACTTCTCAGTGGGGTATTCAAAATGTCTACAATATGTCTCTCTGTGTGTAAAAAGTCAAAGCTTACATCATTATCTAGATAGCTTATTTTTTAATTTGTGTGTGTGTGTGTGTGTGTGTGTGTGTGTGTGTGTGTGTGTGAATTCTAAGCTGGAGTTGCAGGCAGTTGTGAGTCACTCCATGTGGGCACTGGGAATGGGGGCCCCTGTAAGAGGAGCATACTCTTAACTGAGTCATCTCTCCAAGCCTAGAAATGTAATTTTAAACAGACATTTCAGGGCTTGAGAGATGGCTCAGCAGTTAAGAGCACTTACCTCTTGCAGAAGGCTGTTGTTCAGTTCCCAACACTCACAACGGATTCCCCACAAACTCCTATCACTCCAGTTCCAGGGGTTCTTTTGATCTCGGCAGGCTTCTGCACACACGATGCACATATGCACACTCAAATACGCCACACACACATACACATAAAATTGCTTTTCTTTTTTTAGGTTTTTTTGAGGGGTGTTTTTTTGTTTCTGTTGTGTGTGTGTGTGTTAGTAAGAATATGCTAAGACAATGTAACTTAACATTTTTCTTTGTTATTTAAGTTTATCATCTCAAATAACATCATTGAATAATCCAATATAAAAATGCTTTTCAGCAAACTCATCACCGAGACTGCGGATGCCGCCCCTTTCCCCTGGTGGCAGAAACACAGGCTACTTTAAATTTTTACACTATTTTATGTACACATGGATGTCAGAGGGCAACTTGTGGGAGTCAGTTCTCTCCTTCCACCATGCAGGTCCCGAAGGCTGAACTGAGGCTGTCAAACTTGACAGTGAGCATCCTTACCCACTAAGTCATCTCTCCAGCCCAGCACCAAATTTCTCAAGCCAGCAGTTTCAAATGTTTCAGGAAAGCTAGTTAAAAGAAATGACTACTGCGAGCTTCTAGGAGAGAGAGCCAGCCATCAAGAATAGATAGAAAGTGGAGGCAAGAGGATACAGCTGCTAGCTGGAACATACTGGTGTTGTTTTGTTTACAAATGCTACGTTGGTGAGTAAATAAATGACCTGTGGTGTCTATCTGATGCAAAGTTTGACTCATTTCTTGTATCGTCTGCAAATATTGACTTAAAATAGATCACAGAAGCAAATGTGAAATCAACTATAAAACCTCTAGAGGAAATAACAAAAACACTTGTGGCCTTTGGTTAGGCCGAGATCTTAAATATGATACCAAGAGCATGACTGAGGGAGAGAAATGAACTTCATTGAAAGTGAAAATTTTCACTGTGTGAAAGGCACCGTTGGGCTGGGGATGTAGCTCAGCTGGTAGAGTACTTGTCTATCATGCTTGAAACCCTGGATTTGATCCCCAGCATTGCATAAAAACAGGTATGGTATGCATGCCTATATGCTCAGTACTTGAGATGTAGAGGCAGGAAAGTCTTCTTGTTTTAAAAAGGAAAGAGGGGAAGAAGGAAGGAAGGAGGAGAGGGAAGTAAAGAAGAAAGGAATTGCTGAATAATAAAATCATCAATCACAGACTGGGAGACTTTGCATGTTATATACGCCTTGTTGGAAGAGGTGTGTCACTGGGGTGGGCTTTAAGATCTCAAAAAAATACTAAATGTTTACATATGATCCAGCAATGCCCACTCTCAGATATTTACCTAAGGGAAATGAAAGCATTTGTCCATAGAAAGACATATACATGAATATTCATAAAAGCCTTATAACAGCCCAAACTACAAACAACTCCATTATGAATAGTTCAGGAGAGATGTGTCATATCCATATAAAGGAATGTTACTATATAATAAAAATGAATGAACTAATAAATTACTCAACTTCATGGCTGAGTTGTCAAATATTATGCTGGGAGAAAAAGAACATACTGGGGGTCTTAGTCAGTTTCAGTTGTTATAACGGAATACCAAGATGGGGTGTTTGAAACAACAAACTTGCATTTTTCATGGTTCTGAGGATGGAAAGTCTAAGATTGAGGCACTAAAAGGAAGATTTTGTTTCTGATTCACAGATAACCATCTTCCTTATGTGTCCTTACATGGTGGAGGGGGGTGAACAGCTACCTTGGATCCCTTTTATGAGAGCAGTAAGCAGGGGTGGGGCTCTACCCTCAGGACCTAAACCACTCAAGACTCTGCCTTCTAATGTTGTCATACTTGGAACCAGCTTCTCAACACAAAAACTCAGTCCAGTTTACTATAGGGTTTAAAGTGTAAGGTAAGAAAAAGCAACTAATCTAGTAGAAAGTACACCAGGGAATGGGAATTTGCGAATTGGGTGGGAGGTATTGAAAAGGGTATAAAGATATTCACACTGTCTGTCTGTGGTGGTATTGTGTTCCCCAAAATATTGTACACTCTAATAAACTTATCTGTGGTCAGAGACAGAACAGCCACTAGATACAAAGGCTAGAAAATGGTGGCACTCACACCTTTAATCCTAGCATTCCAGAGACAGAAATCCCTCTGTTCAAGGATACAGCCAAGCATGGTGACTCACGCCTTTAATCCCAGAAAGCGAGCCTTTAATCCCAGGGAGTGATGGTAGAAAGAAGAAAGGTATATAAGGCCTGAGGACCAGAAACTAGAAGCATTTGGCTGGTTAAGCTTTCAGGTTTTGAGCAGCACAGTTCAGCTGAGAGCCATTCGGATATGAGGACACAGAGGCTTCCAGTCTGAGGAAACAAGATCAGCTGAGAAGTTGGCCAGGTGAGGTTAGCTGTGGCTTGTTCTGTCTCTCTGATCTTCCAGTTAACCCCAATACCTGGCTCAGGTTTGATTTTATTAATAAGAACTTTTAAGATTCCTGCTACATCTGTCCTATCTTAATTGTGGGTATATCCATATGCCCAGCTGTCACATTGAATACTTTAAACGTACACAATGTGTTTGTCTTAGCAAGGGTTTCTATTGCTGTGAAGAGACACCATGACCATGGGCAACTCCTACAAAGGAAAAGCATTTAATTGGGGGGGGGTATACATTTTCAGAGGTTTAGTCCATTCTCATCATGGTGCAACATGGTGGCATACAGGCAGACATGGTGCTGGAGAAGGAGCTGAGAGTTCTACATCTTGACCTGAAGGCAACATAAAGTGGTCTGAGTGTCACACTGAGCAAAGTTTGAGCAAAGGAGACCTCAAAGCCCACCCCCACGGTGATACACTTTCTCCAACAAGGCTACTCCTACTCCAGCAAAGCCACACCTCCAAATAATGCCACTCCCTATAAGCTTATGGGGGCAATGACATTCAAACTACCACAGTGTTTTAGGTCAATTATATTTCTACAAAGTTGCTAATAAAAAAGAAAAACATTGACTGGGTTATAGCTCAGGGGTAGAGAGCTTTCCTAGCATTAATTCAGGCCCTAGGATCAACCCCCAGTTCCTCACAAACAAGTATGAAACAAAATAAAATAAGACAAATGTCACTTAACAAAAAAAGATTCAGGAAAGTTCTCACCAAGTTAACACATCATTGCTAGTAAGAAAAATTGCCTCCTATCATATAACTTAGTCAACTAGACTTGAGTCTGCCACTCCAAGGCCTAATACCTACAGCTGTCATTAGCATAACTGTGACCACCACAAGGGGAACCTACATGGTGTCCCCATTTAGAAGTTTATTATGGTCCTCTTCCTCTTATGATGTCATTCTCCTTGGGTTTAAAGTTCATTTCACTTTACTATGCATGCTCAGGTCAGGATGTTCTTAGTTTTTCCCTCCTCTGCATATCAAGATGTTGTTTGATGGCATGAATGGCAATTTGGAAATGCCTTGGTGTCTCATTTTCTGATGAAGAAGGAGACAGTGCAGCTTCAAGGATATTCATCCACAAGGGGGCATTTTACCCAGTGGAAGGATATAGCCACAGAATCATGGGTTAGCTCACATCTTACTCTATGCCCTCCTGATCAGGATGTACAAGACCACAAAACAGGTAAAGAGTCCTCTCACTCCCAATATCCCACTCTATTAGATGGTGGAACCATGTCCTCATCATTGCTCAGTATCCACTCAACCAGGGTTCAAGCAGGTACCGTAACTCCTGGGGTGAGAAGGGATGGGAGGGATGGATAGGAAAGGAAGAGAGAATAGGATAGTGTAGTCTGAGAGGGAAAGGAAGGGATGGAAGGGAGAGGAGAAAAGAGAGAGGATGAGATAGGATGGGGAAATGGAATGGCATTAGGTGAGATGGGGAGGCATGAAGAAATGGGAAGAATATGAATGGGAGGGAGGGGATGGTAGAGGAGAGATGGCACTGGATGGAACAGGGTGGAAAGAATGAAGGATGGAAGGGGAGGGAAGTGGAGAGAATAGAATGAGTTGGGGTGTGATGGGACAGAAAGAACTCTGGATAACTTTCCCCTCTTTCCTTTGCTCCTTTTAGAAGTGCCAAGAGCCTTATAAACCCATCAGCCTAGAAGACCTGACTACTTTGTGAGTCCATGCTTGAGCTGGATAAAACCAAGGGCGATTTTTTTTCTGTCCCTGGATATAAGAAGAGATAATGTGAACAACAAATTGTTTGCAGATGAAACTCAACACACATGGCTTCTTTTTTATTTTGTTGATCATTGTGTATGGCCATGGGTACACAAGAAACTGCATATCTGGAGGCCAGAGCACAACTTTGTGGAATTGATTTTCTCCTTCCACCTTTCTCTGGGTTCTTGGGATTGAACTCAAGTCACCCAGGCTTGTGCAGTAAAAGCCTTTATCCACTGAACCATCTCATCGGGCCCCTCTTCTTGCATAAGGATTACCAGCTGGGCTGAGAGTCTGAACCCAGAGCCAGCTATTTAGAGAGAAGTGGATATGGAGCCCCTGGACATGGATCAAATGCTGCTGTTCTTGTCTACATGAGCTTAAACAACTGTCATCCCAGTGGAGGTCTGTTCTCTCTGCTGTGCAGTTTCCATCCACAGCTCTTCTGGTGAACATACCTGCTTCTCCTTATACCCAACCAAACCTCACTCTCAACTCCTGGGCCTCCAGAATCTCTATTCTTGGCTCCAGAAGAAGTACTTGCCCTAGAACTGAGTGAGCCACTCAGCCAACCACATTCCCACAGACATGGTCATCACTCTGAGCTGGACACACACAATAAAGCCATTGACTCTATCAACAGGCCTCCAGGTCCCCTCCCACCTCTCCCATTCCAACCCTCATGTGTCTCTAGATTTGGCTGTAGTGTACAGTATCCCCCAAGTCCCTGTGGCCCTAGATTGAGCTGGAGTTCTACGGGGACCTGAGTCTTTCTCCCAGGTTGGAGGAGGGGTGCTTTTGCTGTGTGCCATGAAGCAGTGCCCATTTCATACTACTGGTGCCCATGTGTTAATACCTAAGTGAATAATGAGTAGGAGACTGTTTCCTCTTCCCAAGTTCTAGCTCAGAGCTTGGCACAAAGACTGCCTTCAAGTGATTGATTGATGAGTGAGTGAGTAACTTTTCATCCTGATTTTCCCCTTCTGTGCTCCACCTCCTACTCATTTTCACAGAAGAGGCTGCTTTAGTCCTGAACATATCAGTTGAGATGTCTACAAAGACATGGCCAGTGAAGCTAGCTCCTTTACAGGCTTATTGTACCTTAATATGCCCATTTGGGTTGCCTCTTCCTTTTTTCAATCATATCAAAAATGTTAATTTCCTCTAGAGTAATTCTGAAGCCCTCTGAGGTGAATAAAATATAGGATTCTAAGACAAAGAGTCCAAGCCTTTAGCTGAGAATAACCCCTACGAAGTATGTTTTCATTTGATTATTTGTTGACTAAAATCACAGTCTTGTCTATATACTGTCTGAGAGCCCACAAAATGGGTTGTGACTAAAACTACTATTTGCTTTTGGCTGCACATGGCAAAATTTGATTCGCAGTGATAGGATTGTCAGCCTGATCGCACAACTGCAATTTCTCTAGTTATTTACCTTTAAATCTCAGTGTTACACTTGCTACAGATGATATATGAAAGTAAAATATTTGCACAGCAGTGTGATTCAGTCCAGCACAGACGTGGTTCTGCACCTAAGGGAGAGGCAGGAGGTTTAGACTCACATCATCTGGACCAACATTTTTGTAGGTGAGAACAAGTTTTAGTATTGTGTGTATTCTGTGAATGCGTCTGTGGTGAGGTCACTGCCCTGGTGGCAGCTACTGACAAATCCTGAGAGTCTATGACATACTCAAAATCTCAGCTTTGGTTTGCTCAGGGTGAGAAGGCAGCTAATGAGCTGGTTTTTCAATACATTCAAGTTCCTTATATGTGTTTCAGATTGACATAGGTACCAACTCCAACCTGAAGTCTCCCAGAGTCATTGGAATCTCCTGGTAAAAGGGAAATGTTGACAAATCTGCCTTCCTTTGCAAAGATGGCCAGTGTCCTTTCTAGAGATGTAAGCTTGGTCTCCATCCCTCTCATCTCCCTCCCTCTCCTCCCCTTCCCATACTTTCCCCCTCCCTTCCCACCTTTTCTCTTTTCTCTCTCCCACATCCTCTCCCTCCCTCTCTTCTTCTTGGAGTAGGGCCCTACTGTTCTGTGTGAAGGGTTTGAGACTCTGTGTGCCTAGGGGAAGACTCTGCCTATCAGATTGTGATAGTTTTAAACAGCTTGTTAAGGAAAACCAACTCTAATTTACTCTAAGAAAAGCTCATTTTGTTGCTAATTTAATTTGAGTAAAAGGCCTTATGTAGAACGTGCCCCAGGAATTTCTATAAGATCTATTTATCCAACCCAGGAGGATTATCTCACTCTTATAAGCTAATCCTCTTGAAAAGTATGTCTTCACAAGGAAGAATGTGATATTCTGTACGTTATGGCTGTTTAATGTGGAATAAATGAGGCACGTTGCAGTCTCGGTCACCTGTGACTCAGCCGTTGGAGTGAGCTGTTAGAGGGTGGGGGCATACCTACTGAGATTTCTTTTCAGTGTTAGGAAGTCAAGCAATGAATTTAATGTGATTGCAAGGTTGACATATAGAAATTGGTTGCAATGAATTCAGTCAATAAATATTTGAGTTGCTTCTGTGTACCAGAGAGAGATGTACATGCAAAGGTGAGGATACCAGAGCCTAGTGACAGAAAAAGCAGCTCATGAAAAAGTAGAAGTCAGCCATGGAACAGTCAAAGAAAACAAAATGTAATAGAAGCAGGCAGTGATTCGAGCTACAGAGAAATGTCAGGCAGGGAAGAGGAATGGAGAGGGCCAAAGTAGAGTTGATATTTTAAGATTAGGGCCCAGGATGGCCTCCCTGGAGACAGAGCATTCTATCAGACAATAGAAGGAAGTGACAGGAACTGAACCAGGCAGAGAGCACAGCAAAGGTACTGAGGCACAGGCAAAGGAACCAGCGTGGTGGGCTGTAGCAAGGAATGCGGTTGAGAAGTGCAGAGTCAGTACACACAGGAACATTTTGGTACTGCTGAGGACTTGGGATTTGGATCTAAGTGGTATGAAAAATGCCAGGAATAACTCCCAAATGAAAAAAAAAAAAAGGCTCACATTGAGAAAATGGGCTTGGCATGGGGAAAGTGGGCTCAGCATGGGAAAAATGGGTTCAGCATGGGGAAAATGGGTGTAGTATAGAGAAAACAGAATCACATGGGGGAAATAAGCTCAGCACGGGGAATATGGGCTGGCATGGGAAAAGTGAGCTCTGTTTACATCGTACATGGAAGTTCTTTGTCGAGCCTGGTGCAGTTTTAAGTTCAGAGCAAAACAGGATACGTAGACTTCCCATCATCACTGCCCACGTGTATGACCTGCTCTGTGGACAGCCCCACTACACCAGCCTACGCTCTCCTGTCATTGCCACCCAAGGCCCCATGTGTACATGGAGTTTCACTGTTCGTGCTGACCTTGTGTATGCTTGGGAAAACACATAATAACATACATTTATCAGTGTAGCATCACACAGAACAGCTCATTGCCTTAAAATACCCCTGTGCTTTGCCTATCCATGGCTCCCAAACTATTAGCAACCACTGATGTGTTTTGCTTCAGCTTGTCTACAATATCATATAGTTAGAATTACACAGTATACAGTATCTGAAGAATGGCTTTTTTGGTTTGTTTGGTTTTGGTTTTTTTGAGACAGGATTTCTCTGTGTAGCCCTGACTATACCATAACTCACTCTGTAGACCAGACTGGCCTCAAACCCGGAGCTCTGCCTGCCACTGCCTCCTGAGTACTAGGATTAAAGGTGTACCCAACACACCCAGATTGAGAATGACTTCTTTTATGTGGTGATATACACTTATTGTTCCTACTGTTCTTTCATGGCTTTTTTTGTATTGATGATGATTATCATGTTATCTAGATGTGCCATGGCTTATTTATTCACCTGAGGTGTCCAAATAGTAAGTATATAGCTGTTATTTGAAATAGCCTAGATTCATCTGAAGGAGTCTCGTTTCAAAGACTACACATATCAGATTATCCTGTGGCCATGTCTATTTGGGATTGTCTTGATTAATGGTTGATGTGGGAGGGGCTAACTCATTGTGGATAGCATCATCCCTATGTAGGTGATCATGGGATAATAAGAAAGCTAGCTAAACATAAGCCTTCAAGTAAGTCAGCAAGCAGCACTTCTCCATAGTGTCTTCCTTGAGTCCCTGACCTGACTTCCCTCAGTCTGTGTTTTGGAAATGTCAGTTGAAAAGGCTGGCGTGTTTTATCACAGCAACATGATGGAACTGGAACACCAGGCCATGAGAGTTGTTTCCATATTTTGACAGCCATGAATTCAGCTGCAGTTCATGTGGATAAATATCAAGGAGCAGTGTTGCCATATTACAGGGTGAGGGGACACCAAAGTCCCTTTCCCACCAGGACCATCCCCATCAACTATGACCGACAGTTTTTGTGGCTCCACACTCTTGCCAGCACATGTGATATTGTCAGCATCTCGGTGACAATGCCTCATGGTGACAGCTCTAGGCATGCATATTTTTACAGGAACCTTTCAAGTTACAGTTGACCATCCCCACTGCATGAGTAGCAAAACATCAGGCCTTATATATACATTTTCCCATTGCACACAACAGAAAATTTTCATATAGGTTCATATAAATAGGAATATACTAGCTCATGAGGCTTTCTAGACAAATAACCAAATACTACACAGAGGGACTGGAGAGATGACAGTGAGTAAAAGCATTTTTTTGTAGAAGAGTGAGGACCTGAGTTTGAATACTTTGCACCCATGTGAAAAGCTGGTCATAACTGTATGCAAGCCTATAACCATAGTACTGTGAGGGGAAGACAAGGATCATTGGGGCTTGCTGGCTGTCAGCCTAGCTCCATGTTCAATGGGAGACTCTGTCTGAAGGGAATAATGTGAGCATGATAAAAACAGGACACCCAACATCCTCTTCTGGCCTCCACATGCTCATCATCATCATCATCATTACCATCATATCACACACACACACACACACACACACACACACACACACACACTACATAGAATAAGTGACATTTGGGGCATGAATAATATATCCACAACACAATTGTTTTCCTTTGGCTTCTCAATGTTGGCTTTGCTTTGGGGCTCTGCAGGGTGCCAAGATACCTATATCAGCTCCAGGTTCCTTGTATAGTCAATTTATTGTCTTCTACTGGAAAGGCCTCTTCCCCATTGCTCAAACTAAAGACTGAAGGTATGGTCTAACCAGGGGAAATGATGTAGCTTGAGTCACTGTTGCATTAGGATGCTCAGTGTCCCTGATGGGTGCTGCAAAGCAGGTTTGGTCTCTGTCATCATAGAAAAGAAGTCTAAGGAACAAAGAATCATCCAGATAGACTGATTAGTAACACATTATTATAAAAAATATGAAGCAAAAAGACAGAATGCTCCAGGGCATAGGACTGGCAAAATATGGTTCACAGATTCAGTATGGTCCAGTATCTTTTACTCATAAATCACATCCCATGCTCTTCATTTACATATTCTATGGTTGCCTTCTGAGACAGCTGTGGGGTTGCTACAAAGACCTCATAGCCAGGAAAGTCAATAGTACTCTTTTTCTGACCCTTTATAGAAAAATGTTACTATTTGAATGCTGAGAACATCTAACCAAAGGAATCTCATCTCAGGGGTTTAGGGTGGGACTGAGGATTGAATTGGGGTCTCCCAGGTAAGTCTGTGGAAGGCTGAGGCAAATGGACTGTCTATGTGGTCCTGGAAACAAATGTGTGTTCTGCATTAGTGAGATCTCAGCACATTTGAGAGACAAGAAGAAATAAAAAGAGCAATTGGAGGCTTTGCACAGTGCAGGTGGAAGATGACAGAGCCCAGACTAAGGGGTGAGGAAGAAACAGACCAGATTAAATGAGGTCTGGGGTTTGATTAGGTGAAAGTTGAATTAGAGGTGGATGTAATGGGGTGAAGTCAAGGCATGAGCTGGGAACACTAGAAGATGAACAGATTCTAGAATGACAAAGAGCAAGGCATGGGGGGGGGGGCATCACCTGTAATCCTCAAACTCAGAAGGAGGGTTGAGTTTGGGACTAGCCTGAGATAATGAAACAGTATTTCAAAAAATAAAATGAAACAAAAGAGTGACAGAGATTAAGTACAGGAGGCAGGGTGGGGCAGTCCCTCTATCACCCAACCTGACTTTATAATTGGGCCAGTAAGTAAGGTAAGTGCTCACTCAAGACTGCTTTACACTTTAGACCAGTGTCAGGCGGAGGATCACAAGCCCACGCCGAGTCTGAGCTTCTGTAGGGAGTTGAGCTCCACGGTCAGGTGTCTGAGTATCTTCGTGTTGTCTCACGTTCTTCCCCACAGGACAGAAAGACGGCATGAGTGCACTGCTCTTTGCCACACAGGCTTTCTTTGGCCCTAAACACAGACAGAAAACTAGCCCCACACTGAGATGCCCTTGAAAGGAAATGAGGTTTGCAATTTTTCATAAAGGCATCTGCCCATGAAAATAGTGTCTGACACATATAAGAATTTTTAGGTTTCCTTCCAAATATGGTATTCTGTGACAGACAAGGCACAGTGCAGAAGAGGAGAGGAGACCTAGTGAGGTGTTCAAAAGTCCTAGTGACTTTCTAAGCTGTTCCTAAAGAAGTCAAACATTCTACTCCATGTTAGTAAAGTCATAGCCCAAGACAACTCATTCCAGGAACTGGTATAGGTAGAAAGATTATCAATAGCCTGAAAGTCCTTAAATCAGACGCTATGATTCCCTTCATTGGAGCATGGTACACTGGGAAGACGCCACATGTGTCAGGACATCCTGTAAGAACCGAGTCCAGAAGATGACGCCACCTTTCGACCAATCAGTCTGCCACATTCAGACGGCAAACAGCAGAGGCTCTGTCTTGGTCTGCTCTGCTGAGACCCTTCTCTTCACCAGCTCCATAGCACTGTTACCCTGAGCACTCCTGGGTTCACACTGTCTCACCCTGCTCACGTGGCAGATAGGGGTGGTGGGATCTGGGAGGCTCTGGGTCTTTTGCTGTTCTCTGGTGTGGAGTGCATTTAAAGACCACTCTGCGTTTGGCCACCACTGAAGAATGCATTTACTCAAGTAACTTTACACCAGAGGCCACAAGCAAGGTACGCCCTACTCAGCTTAATGATCTCCCCTGCTACTATCATGCTTTAAACTACTTAGAAAGTCAAAGTAGTGAATGGGGAGATGGCTCAGCTGATAAATGCTGACTACACAGTCATGAAAACCTAGGTTCAGATCCCCATAGTCCACATGAAAAGCCAGAGACAGTGGCACATACCTGGAGCCCAGCACTGGAGAGGCAAAGACAGGCATATCTCTTGAGTTTGCTGAATTGTTGGACTGTGAATTCACTGGGAGATCATGTCAAAAAAAAAGGTGGAGAGCAATAGAGAACATATGATGCTGGCCTCTAACCTCCACATATGCATACACACACGCATACATGCATAGGTGCATACACGAAGCATAGCCAGCTGTGGTGGTACACATCCATAACTGCAGAACGCAGGAGCCTGAGGCAGGAGGATAATGAGTTTAGATCACCCTGGGCTTATAGAGTGAGTTCAAGGTCAGTCTGGGTTCTATATCAAATTCCTACCTCAGAGAAATAGTTCAAGCAGATGAATGTACTGCCACTTGGGTACATTGAAAGCTCTCTAAAGCTTTCAACCTCCAGAAAATATTCCACTGTCTTCCCAGTAAAGAAGAGATGACGAAACTATCACACATGCATGGTTAACAAAGAGGTAGAGGGCATAGTCTACCCTAAGTGCTTGGCTACCTCATCAGTTCCTCCCTGGTGGGCCTCCCTGAAAACCTGCCATGTAGAAGACACTGTACAGAGTTTATTGGGGCCCCAAGATTTCTAAAGATCTTGTTGCTACTCCCAAAGACTCAGACTCAGAGTCAGCACAGGCTGAGAGTGAACCCCAAGCACTGACCAGTTCACAGTGTAAGGGAAGATGGATCACAGGCCATGGGAAAGAAGAGGCAAGAACAAAGATTGCTTTGGGACCAGAGTGGGAAGGTGAGGATTCTGGAGATTTTGTGGAGGAAAGAGGGTTTGCACAGGGTCTTAAAAGTAAATGGGATTTGGCAGGGAGGAGTGGTGGAACAGAGGCCCAGTCTGTAAACTGCTTGCTATGAAAGCTTGAGGACCTGAATCTGGTCCCAGAACCTACATCAAAAAAGTCACAAGTGATGGCACACATTTATAATCCCAGAAGAGACAAGTGAACCCCTTGGGCTCATTGGCCAACCAGCCTAGATTAGTCCATGCTACTACCAGACCTTGTCTCAAAAATAAGGTATATGGCTCCTGAGGAATTACATGAGGTTGACCTCTGGCCTCCACAAACATGTGCATATACACACACATACGTATCCCACATACAAACTAGCATTCACACACACACAACTACACACAAAAGCAGTACAGTGGTGTCATAGAACAGTCTTTGGCAGTTAACCAGGACAATGGCCCATACTGTGTAGCAACCACTAAAGGGAACATACTGGGAGGCTGCTGCGGGGAGGGAAGCCCTGTGACTTAGAGTCTGGATGACAGGCTGCCTCCCAGTACTATGGTCAGACTCAGGCACTTGTGAGGACAGGGTTAAAACAAGCTACAGCTGTGTATCTCTCTTCTAAAAGTTCAAATTCCTAGGAACAAAGCTTAGAAGAAGCTAGGGGTCTGTGGCTCAGGGAGAGCAGAGCTCTCCATGACCACTCCAATATCAGGCCTCATGAGAGGAGACAATATGCAGACACAGTATTTCTACTCCCATCTTATACATCACTGGGTGATGCCCTGGCCAGCTCTGCCCTCTGAATGGAAAAGTCTCTCTTGGCTAATAGAAAATCTCCTGTGAGATGGCTCCATCCTGGACATCGATGGGTCCACATGCCCTCTGTCATCATCCTCTAATGTGCCTACTCCCATTTCCAGAACCCTGGGAGCTACGCCAGTTAGAGCTAAAGTCTCCAGAACCCATACACAGTAAAGCCTAGGCCATTAGCCCAGGGCAAGTCTCTATTTATTGTATTGTTTGCTTTTTGAACTATACAAACCCTTTCAACAGCTTCAGAGCAAAACAGCAAAGCTGAAAGCATTTCTGTATCACCTCCACCATAATCCTGTCTTTCTTGACTTAGAAAATAGACTAGCTTTTCTTGAAGAGGTGACAAGCTCAAGTGTGACATGTTAGCTGTTATCAAGAGCCTGGGGGACCCTCCAACTGGAGTAAGTCCCTTTCAAAACTACCCACAAAATCCCTCATCTAGAGGCAGCAGCCTGGATGGCCACCAACACAGCCTCTCCTTCAGATGAACCTTTCAGTAGATATTGCCAACTATGACACCCTATGATAGAGCTCACTGCAAATCCACGAACACCATTTCAATCCATTTCTGCAGGTGAAAATGTGAATAAGTTGGCATTTCCCTCCTCGATGGAAACACACATATCCACATGATTACCTCCCTCAAACCTAGTAGATATTAGATCATGAAAACCAGCAGATAATTCCCAGCAAGACACTACTGAGACATCCTACATCTCCACAGAAACTGTCATCACAAGTTGGTACTTGCCTACATGTGTTGAACAATTTTCTTTTTTATTGCACAAAGAGCCATTGGCACACAATCATATTTCACTAAGAGAGCCTCCAAATAAATGTGCCTTTCCAGGCTTCCTCAGAATGTATATTGTTGGTTTAAAGCTGAAGACACCTAACACACTTTTCCCAGGATAGTCTAGAGCAGTGGTTCTCAACCTTTCTCATGCTGCAAACCTTCAATATTGTAGCGACCCATAACCACGTTATTTTGTCACTACTTCACAACTGTAGTTTTGTTGCTGTTATGAATCATAATGTAAATATCTGTGTTTTCCGATGATCTTAAGTAAAAGGGTCGTTTGACCCCCCCCAGGGGGTCATGACCCACAGGTTGAGAACTGCTGCTCTAGAGTCATCAATATTAAAAGGCCAGGATGGAGGAGCTAGGTGGATGCACAGGCTTGATCTATTTAGGAGGCATCCAGGCAGTTGGACCGGGTCCTGTGCTCAGTGCATGAATTGGCTGTTTGAAACCTGGTGCTTAGTAGAGACCCTTGGCTCAGCCGGGGAGGAGGGGACTAGACCTGCCTGGGCTGAGTCCACCAGGTTGATCTCAACCCTCAGGGGAGTCTTTGCCCTGGAGGAGATGGAAATGGGGGGTGGGCCGGGGGGGAAGGGGGCGGGACGGGAGGAGGGAGAACGGGGGGGAGGGGGAATCTATGGCTGATATGTAAAGTTGAATTATATTGTAAAATAAAATAAAATAAATTAAAAATAAATAAATAAAAAGAAGTATGTGGCCTGAGGATAGCATTTACCTAGCAATGGTGCCCCCTATGAAGGCAGATCTTGGGACCTCTTTGGGCCTGTCTATAAATTCTCCAGCCTTCAGAGTGGAAAACTGGGTTATGGACACAGTGTAAGCGTCTGCACCACCTGTGGAGACTTCCCCATTCCCACCAGTCCTTCCTCTGCTCTTGGGGGTCTTTCCCCTCACCTAGGCCCATGTATCATTCCTGTGTCTGGGGAAACAGACATATCACTGGACTTTAAGAAATGTTAGACTTTAATATTACTTTTAATTTTTTTCCTCTATACTTATTTGACCTTTGGTTTGGAAATTGATGAGGCCCTGGGTCACTTTTATTATTAAAAGTTCTGAGGATAGATCCCAGGTCCTAGGGCATGCCAGGCAATCAGGGTACTCTACTTTTATTTTAACATTACATTATCTTCTTCTCCCAGTTATACAAACTTTGAAAACTGAATTTACATGACTATATATAATTTTTCCAGAAATTAATTATAGAATTCCTAATGATTTGGTTTTAGATTGTTCCTTACAGATTCATATTATAAATGTTATCATGGTGGCTATCTGTAAGTGAGGTGGGGATTTGTATTTCTAGAATGTTCTTCCTCAGGATGTAGCAGACCTGCAGGATCAAGAGACAAGGGATTGAGCTCAATAGTAGAGCACTTGCCTAGCACATTCAAAGCCTGGGTTCCACTCCCAGAGCAAGAAACAAAGCAAAAGATAACTAGAACAACAGAAAGTTGTTCTCAGCTAATTTTTCCTGCCTGGGTTGTATATCTATAATCTATTCCAAATGTCATTCAAAGAATAATATAAACTTACAAGAAATTGTAAGCAAAGTATACAAGAGGCCATCATCTTATTATATACCATCATCCTATACCTTGATAAGCATTGTTTCTTTTGTCTTTAAAAACAATTTCTAAATTGTAAGAGAAAATTTGATACCTCTGGCTCAATGAGGTGGCACCAGCTTCTCGAAAGGCTGAGACAAGAGGATCACTTGTGCCTAGAAGTTCAAGATCACCCTAGACAGCCCAAGTAACACAGTGGGAGCCAGTCACCTGTCTCAAAAATCAATAACTTTATTTTCATTTCTATTTCTTTACTTTTTTTTGGTGAAATGGAACATTTTTCTCGTTTTAAAAAAATCAGTTCTTTGAGAATGTCTTACAATGTATTTTTATCATATTCACCTCGTCCTCCAATTCCTCTCAGATCTACCCATTTTCTCATTTAAAATTTTGTCTAATTTTCTTATTTGAAAATTTCTTGTCTGTGACTGGAGCTATTTATCTATTAAACTATTAATGTTTTTCATATCAATTTAAATGAATGTCACATGATTACCATATAGTTATAATGTACAATGCTACAGATCATGTTACATTTGTCTTAATTAGGGTTTTTATTACTGTGAAGAGTCACCATGACCACAGCAACTCTTATAAAGGAAACATTTAATTGAGGTTCAGTCCATTACCATCATGATGGGGAACATGGCAATGTGGAAACAGACGTGGTGCTGGAGCTGACAGTGCTACATCTTGCAGGCAATAGGAAGTCGACTGAGACACTGGGCAGTATCCCTCAGGAAATCCCTATAGGCAGTATCCCATAGGAAACTTCAAAGCTGACCCCCACAGAGATACACTTCCTCCAACAAGACCATACCCACTCCAACAAAGCCACACTTCCTACTAATGCCACTCCCTATGAGACTGCACTGGGGTGGCAATTACATTCAAACAACCACTGCTGGTGAAATTATTAAGGCCACTCCACGTAGTTGAAAGGGAGATTTATTTAATGGCATAACTTACAAATGAAGGGATAGGTAGGTGGTGGGTTCTGGGAAAGACGCAGCGCAGTCCGGCAGTGTTCTCTGGAGAACTCTCCTCGGTCCATCTGGGTCTCGGGTCTTCAGGGCCCTCCCTTGGCCCCGCCTTGTAGGCGTGATAGTTACCGAAGCCTCAATGGGGGTTGGAACTTCCAGACCAAAGCTGGAATGGCTACCCACTACACACCACAGTATTTATTTTAAATAATACTTCCTCAGCTTTGGCTTCATTTTTCAGAAAAACATCCTGCATAGGCTCCATGGGTTCCCAGGTGGCAGCACTACTTGAGAAGGTTATGACTCTTTCAGGATGTGGCGCCCTGCCAGAGGAAGTTCATCCCTGAGGGTGGCCTTTCAGAGTTTATACCTTTGCTCCACTTCTTCTTAGCTCTCTCCTTCCTGTGTGTGATTGAGGTGTGACCTCTCAGCTTCTAGCCCAGCCACCTGCTGCCATATCTTACCCCATTATCATGGACTCTCTTGCTGGAATCACAAACCAAAATAAACTCTTTGAGTTGTAAGTGGCTTTTGGCCAAGCTGTTTTATCTGAACAATAGGAAGGCAGATAGTACATGGCATACAACACATTGTACTTGTTCCAAGCTCACAAATAGATATATTTGATCTATAGGGTCAACACAATCAAAATAACACAATGATTCACCTCCCCAAAGTATCTCTCCAAGTTGTTCATATCTCATCTTCAAGGGGCCCAAGGATTCTTGACATTCTAGGGTGCCACTTTGGAGAGTTTATTTTAGTGGAATCAAAGTTCAGTACTTGGTTTTACTGTCTTTGTTGTAAGATGACATCCTCTGTGCCAAAACCTCCACTATCTTTATTGGATCATCAGTTCTTACAAATGATCATCACAGCTGGGTTATTTGACTGTTGACATTTCCTCCTAGCAGAGGGCAGAGTCAGTCCCTGGGTCCCTACCTGCAGTTCCAGAAATTTAGATGCAATTCTGCCTCAGCATCTCAGGGAGAACCTAGATCATACAGGCTGGTGAGAGCAGGGAAAGGGGCTCCATCTATGGAGCTCTGAGGTAGCTATCATCCATGCTGGTATAAACTTTCCATTGTGGCTCCTTGGGCACCCATACTCACCATGCTCTGCAAGCAAGCCCAATAAACTCCTTGGTTCCCCAGGATTAACTCAGTGGAATCATTTTGGTTGGACCTTAAGAGGAAGGGGTTAAATGCTGTTTCCATCTCCCCAGGGGAAGGAATTTTACTGAACCCCAGCTTCTTCAATCTCCCAAGATTCTCAGCTCTATCCTGTCAATCTAGGGTCTTAAAGACTACATCAAAATACCTCCTCCCCAAGAACAGAGGAGGCTCTATCCTTTTAGCTGAAACTACTATGGGACTTACCTCTTCCCTCAGTTGAATTACAAGAAAGCAAGGACCACTCTCTCCTGTCCTCTACATTACCTTCTTCATAGTGACAAGCCCACAGATAGCATTTCAAAGATTTGTTGAATGAGTGAATGCTATGGAATATTATTTTAAAATGTGATACATTTGTTTATGCTGTGGAACATTTGTTTAATGATGCAAAGATGTGTTGCATTCTCTTATGTTGCATTTGTTTGACTTTGTGAAGCTGTGTTACTTTGCCTGTCTAGAACACCTGACGGTCTAATAAAGAGCTGAACAGCTAATAGTGAGGCAGAAGAAAGAATAGGCAGAGCTGGCAGGCAGAGAGAATAAATAAGAGAAATCCAGGAAGAGGAAAGAAAGAGCAAGAGAACAAGGAGAGGAGGATGCTGGAGGACAGCCACCCAGCCAGCCACAGAGTAAGAGTGAAAGTGAGATACAGAAGTAAGAAAAGGAAAAGGCCCAAAGGCAAAAGGTAGGTGGGATGATTTAAGAAAAGATGGCAAGAAACAAGCCAAGCTAAGGCTGGCTTAACATATAATTGAGAATAAGCCTCCATGTGTGGTTTATTTGGGAGCTAGGTGGCGGGCCCCCCAAAAGAGCCGAAAGAGCCCAAAGAGTAAAAACAACCAACAACAAGTGAATGAAGCTGTAAGTGTAGTTTACTCGTAAGAGGATGAAATGAGGGTTTCTGAATTGATCAGTCACTCAGATGCTCTCAAAACTTTATCTTCTTTGACAACTTAAAGTAAGAAAAGGTTGTGACTCCCAGGTCATAGAAAGAAGAACAGTTTACCCAGAGAGAGAAATTCTGTAAGTCTACCATACCTATGGAACAAGAGCATTTCTCTAGAAGAAGAGACAGTGTCTACATGAGTCAGACTTAGGAAGAAAGTTCGGAAATCAGCATTTCACTCCTTTCTTTGACAGACCAAGATGGAATAAGGACAAGACCTACTGAGGTCACTTGACTGGTGGTAAATCCTCCTTCTCTAGCCTATGTTCTTTCCATCCACCCCTCATCCTCCAACCAGTTGGAAACATAGCAAGTGTCTATACAAAAGACTGCCTCCCAACAAACCATGCAACTGGGACTCAGAGGCATCCCAGATATGTTAAACACCAGCAACAGTGATGGTCCTGGTCAAGTCTCTATACACAACCATGTGCTGACAAAAACAAACTACTTTAAAATGACAGTGGTACACACACTATACACACACACACACACACACACTGTATGTGAGATATATATGTGTTATAAATGTTAAATATATGTATATATGGTTTTAACCTCAGTGCGTCACACCATTTCCCTGACTCTGAATTCGATTTTCTGGATTCATTTCAACTGAGTATCCAAACTATCACCAATATGTTAAAAAAAAAAAAAGTTAACCCAATATGGTGTCCACCAACATAATTTCCAGTGTTGAACTCGTTCATCCTGGGATTATTTCTGCTAGCCAACAATTCTGGCCAAAATGTTATTGTAAACAGCTATTCAGTTTTAGATGTGAATTCCTAGTGCTTGACAAGCTGATTACAATCCACCTATTTCTTCTTTCTGTGACTCTGCTTTCTAGGTCTTCCTACTCCTCTAGTTACCCATGTATTATTCAGAACACTAGTCCACTAAAGACAACAACAACAAAAATTCTCTATGCTGTCAATCTCTGAGCACAATTTAGACCTTTCTTGTTGGGGAGGGGTTGTGTGGTGCAGACCACACACTGACCTTGAAGTTCTTGTTCCCGAAAGAAAAAAAAAAAACCTGTGGTGCCAGGTATGGTCGTCTCTCTGAGCAGATATGTGCCTGTCCACCATTTCATCAGTAAGGCTCTGCTCCCAAAGATGACACATGGCTAGGAACTGACAAGCTAAGGATCTGACATTAGTCAAGGCTGATCAGTCTCCAGTCTTCCCACATAAGCTTTAGATTGGTTAAACCTCTCTCAAAGTGGCTTTGCCCATTATATTAATGTATGGAAGAAGAGTTTTCATTTCCAGCATGTTCAGATTGCCGAGTGAAGTGCAGAGAGAAGGAAGGCAAACCCAGCCTTCTTCCCAGGTTCCAACAGAGTCAGACTGCAGAATCCGTGAGATGACAGATGCTGGAGACAGATGCCCACATATCCAGCCGAGAGTCAGGCTTAATGAACTAACACAGGAAGAGCAATTAGAGAATTCATTAATTATACTCTAGGTTCACTTTCATTGTTAACTCTAATCCTTTATTTGGCTAATGACTCCAGCTTTTCTTATAATTTGTGCCTATCAGTGAATGATAACATCTCCAAATTTCCATAATTGTGTAAAATTCACACTATATGTGCAACTCTTTCTAGTTCTAAAAAGGAACGTAAGGGTGCCCAAGATACTTCAAGAGAACAAAAGACAGGGGTGGGGAATAAGAAAATAACATGAAACAAGGAATGATGTGAATGTAAAATTATAAACTACAAAGTCTTTGGATTATTTATTTCATAAGCTAGAGTAGTGTAGACATCTCAACCAAGATTTCCACTCATTGCACAGATCTTTGTTAAGTCTTGCAGGTAACATTTGTTGTAAACCCTTTTTACCATTTGTCTTTGTTTTCTTACATAATAAAATCTTATATCCTGTCCTATAGTCCTTAATAGTTTATTATAGAAACCAAGACAAATATTGCTCCAGTAAATGGTGCACAAAGAAAATAACACATTTTAGGTGAAATTCTCTACCTTTTGGGTCGGTTTCTGAGAGAAGGATAATGAGATTCTGCTCTGCTAACCTTTAAGGTGGTCGGCATCACTCTTGAAGTAATACATGTGTGTCATTTGCGTACCCGCCTTCCCTCACTCTCAGGCAAGCCACATTCTGACACCAGAGCCTCCTTGCTAGGCACGGAAACTGTTTCAAGATGTCTGGAGAAACAGCCACCTGCATGTATTCCCTTGAAAAGCCCGAGTTCTCACACTGCCCAAGTCTTCCTGGGGAAAGTTCAAAAGGTGTTTGTCTGAATCATTCATGCTTTTGTTATCCTTGACCTCCAGCAATCTGGTAGATTTCAGGAGAGAAAGAAATTCAAGTTTTTATCTAAAGTATTTTTTTAGTTTATATGCTATAATGTTTCAAAAATGTATAGTGTTTGGGCTTTGTTTTGTTTTTTAAACACTATTCTGTACCCCTTGTGTTACATATATACTAAATTCTAACAAATATTATGTATGAAAAACGTACTGTTCATAGTGACATGATTTCACATAAAATATATTTTTATCCCTCATGTGATGTGTTTCCTTTTGTTTACACGAGCTAAAGTCATAAATAATGCTGCTGAATTCACTCTAACTTGCTTAAATTGTCTATTTTAGAAAGCAATAATGTTAGTAGAACTTTACTTTTACTATTAGCAAAGAAATCTTTGTCAATAGTTTAAAAAGACAAATGGTAAACTATTGACTGAGTGGGTTTATGACAAATGTTACCTGCAAGATTTAACAAAGATCTGTGCAACGTTAGTGAGTGAAAATCTTGGTTGAGCTGTCTACACTACTCTAGCTTATGAAGTAAATAGTCCGAAGGATGTTTGTAAGACTTTATAATTTTACATTCACATTTACATTAGGAAACTTTGCTAATAAA
>CABHPR010136032.1:0-27798 GCA_902168415.1 Peromyscus melanophrys | reverse complement strand
CACACACACACACACACACACACACACACACACACACACACACACACTGTATAAAAATTATTTTTTCATCTAGAAAAGAAGTAAACATAAGTATGTGTTTATAGTACCTAGCTATCACACACCTAATAATTTGTTCTAGAGAAATAAAACATTTTGTTCATATAGAACTGTACATAAATGTTCATAAAGGCTTGATTTGAGGTCCACAAAACTGCAAATCAAGTTGAATATCCTTTAATGAATAGACAGACTTAAAAAATGTATCACGCCAGTTGTGGTGGCACATGCGGGTAGGATTTGCTGACGGAGGCAGAGACAGGAGGATCACGAGTTTGAGGCCAGCCTGGGCTACACATTTAAAGCTGGGCGGTGGTGGTGCACGCCTTTAATCCCAGCACTCGGGAGGCAGAGCTGGGTGGATCTCTGTGAGTTCGAGGCCAGCCTGGACTACCAAGTGAGTTCCAGGAAAGGCGCAAAGCTACACAGGGAAACCTTGTCTCGAAAAACCAAAAATAAATAAATAAATAAACAAATAAATAAATAAATAAATAAAATAAAATAAAAATAAAAAATGTATTGCTAAACAATGAAATAACACTCCGCAATAATATAGGGTGAAAAGAGCAGTGACGGGTATGGCACTGAATTAAAAATTCCAGTATCAAAGGGTTACATGCTCTGTGATTCCATCTATGCAGCCTTCTCAAAGAGACAGACTTAAGGCAATGGAGAACAAATCAATAGTTGCAAGGGGTGAGTTTAGGAACTAATACAAAGAAGTGCATCAACTAATAATGGAGATACATTCTGAAAAATATTAGGAGATTGTAATATAATAGAAATATCACAGGGCGTGTGTACTATGGTGGTTACAATGTCACCAAGCAATACCATCTCATGAAACCACTGTAGTGTGCATAGAAAATGCTCCACAGAGCTTGAAGGCACTGAAGATTATTTGTGATAACCAAACCATTCTGAATCTTGATTGTGGCAATCATTACTAGAATCTACACAGATGAAGAAATTCCACAGAGCTGCGTATTAACAGCATGTACAAAAACTATCAAATCATGTTCTGTAATAATGTATCCATGCATTTTGTTCTAAACTCCTTTAACAGAGCTTGAAGATCCGATGGAAGTGGTAAATAAGAATACTGAAAGCTAGAAAAAATATGTCAAATTCTATCTCCTGGAGTAAAGCATTAAGTGAATTCAGTGTGCTTACTTCTGATAAGGCAGGACTGTATCATTTTTCAAGCCTTTTGTACTTACATTGTCTACCTCACTAATGGGTGGACCTGCTAGGAGAATTCCATGGAAGGGGGTGGTGTTAATGCTCTCAAGACTACAATTCCTTATTCCTTGAAGAAAGTAGCAACTTATTTCCATGAATTTGAAAGAGAGCAAGGGGAGGTATATAGAAGGGGTTGGAGTGAGGAAGGCAAGGGGGAAATGATCTAATTATATTATAATCTCCAAAGAGAAAAAGAAATAATTTTCAAAAGACTAGAGAAATGAACAGTCATGAAGATCAGGGATGGAAGGAATGTAGGTTTCAAGATCTTTCAAAATGTCCATAAAAATTTGAGGAGTGTAGTTAGAAGCTCATGGAATGACTGAGAGTAGGAAGGTAGCTTGACTTGCAGCATCCTAGTACTATTCAACCAAGATGTTCCCTTAACACCATCAAGAATCAGGCTGTAAAAAAATCATGAAAACTCCGGGAAGACCATGTTCTCCAATGTTTTAAGTGTAGCCACAAAGGACATCATACAGAGAAAAGTTCTATTCCATTGCTTCTTCTCATTAAGTACATACCAAGAATATGATACTTGGAGAATTTGGAGTGATAAACACAAAACCAGCTAGCTGAGGCTAAAAAGGAAGAAAATAGTTAGAAACCTCTGATCATCAACAATGTGGTTACGATATACTTCAAACTTCAGTCCTGACAAGTCGTAAATACCTCTTATATTCACTCAACGGTAGCTACTCAGCTGCTGAGGGAGAAAAAGCAAGCTCTGTGGACGAATCTTATTCTCTGTGTTGTTTTCGGTTATAAGATTACTTTGCCTCTTACAGTTGTTTTTAGTGGATCTTAGTTAAGAGGAGTCGAAAAGGCACACACTGAGTGACGTTAAATAGGAGACCCAAGTGTCAAGCATGTAATGAATGTGATTTTTTTTTCCTGTTGGAGAAAACATGCGTTGGTTAAAGATCAGTCATCTTTGAAAATAAGTTAGCTATTAGGGAAAATGGAGCTCAATAATCTGTACCCCAATTTCATGATTACATTCCGTTTCTGAAGTGACAAGTTCTGTAATATGTTAATAAATCAGAGAACTGGAGCCCAGGAACATGTAGTTCTTATTATGTAAGACTGTTTAGTAATTCAGTCAATTTGATGGAAACTCTCTTGGCCTGTTCTCTCATTTTCTTCCCTCACTATAATACAGATACTTTTATTATGCAATTTCTGTGATGATTAAAATACTTATGGTCATACAGTATAGACCCTCTTGATCCTGACCATCAGTAGATGCTTGCTGATGTTCTGATTGTTAAATGAGGTTTGTTGAATTGCAAACAAAATGTAATTTATGAAGATGTTTCTATATCTACTTTCTTCCTTCGTTATTTAACCTTTATTTGTCTTTGCTTATTCAATATTCAGAAAAATCTTGGATTACAGTCATTATTATCTCTAGGTTAGATGTGGAAAATTGTGAAGAAGTTAGTTAGATAATTTATCTATGACATGGAGATAATAAAGGTGGTATATTTTCAACACACAGAGTTCCTTTACCAGTAAATATTAAAGGAATGCAAATACATTCAAAATAATCCCAAATGATAAAACAACCTCAATGTTATTCATTCAGTTGAAATAGAGATTTTTAATTATCTAATGTCATCCTTTTTCATAGTACAAGTATAGGTATTAGCCGTATAAGAAAAAGGTGTCTTCACCAAACTTAGTTCTTAGTTGTTCATGGCCTATTGATTATTTTCTTGCCAAGCTTCCTTGTTCCTGTCCTACATATTCACTTCAGCTGAATGTAGTATTTCACACTGCTGCCACTGAATATGGATTACCCAACAGTATGCAGGATAATTGCAAAGTACAGCAGGCAGGATTGAAGCAATGAAGGAATGCAGAATTAAATAAAGACTCCAGTATCCAACATCTTCCAAGGCACTTAGTAGTATAAACCCAGCATGATATTTGGATTACACATGTGGTGAAACCTTCAGGGGATGCTCCTACTATGTTATTCACCACTAACTTTTAAAATATTCCCCCCTGGTTCCTCCTGATATTTTTTATCATCCCAGAGCTCCCACTCAGTGCGCCTAGATTTAAACTTATGATCCAGTATTGAGAACAGCTAGATTCCAAAGCTGGGTTTAAGCTTTGACTTGAGGAAGAAACTACAGGCCAAATACTAAAAATAAAAAGCTCATATTTTTCTATTTTCTTTCTACACAAGGATGAGCAATTGCCAAATCCTCTTTCAGTTTATGCCTATAAACCTTTATTTGTCGTCAACTTACAAGTCAATTATGAAGAAAAATCATTTACATTGATCTCCATGTCTTCAAAGTTTTGCATCTAGTGGTGGTCAATTTTTGGTACATAATGGCTACAAGAAATAATGACTTTATAGAAAAAGTATATTATCTCTGTTCGCTATCTCTTTTAAGGATAAAAGTGATGATACAGTAGGATTTTTATACTCATAACTTAACCTAATGCTCATATATTGCAGGAAAAAAAATAATTTTGATTAAAGAATGAAAAAAGTTATACTGTGTAACATAAGATGATAGAGGATCAGATCCTGGCCTTCATACCACAAACCCAGCCCTGAAGAAACCCACAGCCGATCTGTAACCTATCTCTAAAGAAAATAGGCCTGAGAGAGCTCAGGATTCTAGTTAAAGATGTAGCATCACTGTAGAGAAAAAAAAGGAAGTTTTAATTTGCATTTTCCTGATGATTAAGGACACTAATTAATACTTTGGCAATATTTATTGGCCATTTGTGTTTTTTCTTTTGAGACTTCTATGCTCAGTCCCTTAGCCAATTTGTCATTTTTTTTGTTTGGTTGTTTCTTTTGTTCTGTTTAGGTTTGTAGTTCTTTGTGTATTTCAGACATTAATTCTCTACAGATGGAAGCTACTCTGAGATTCCCTATCACCCTTCTCAGAATGGATGTCATCCGGAATGCAAATGCAAATGTTGAGGAGGATGTGGGGCAAAGGAAACCTTATTTACTGTTGGTGTGAGTACAAACTGGTAGAGCTATTATGGAAATCAATCTGAAGTTTTCAAAGAACTAAACACATACCTGCTAACCACTTCTCAGCATGTACCCAAAGGAAAACATGTGATATGAAAAGTAAGGGAGAATACTAGGGGGAAAAAAAGGTATTTGAATGGAAAGCAGAGATATGAGCTAGATATTGGAGTATGGGTAAAAACAAATGTAAATATTTTTGAAAACCCATATGAAAACCTACTAATTTGTAAGCCAAATAAAATAGAGTATTTAAAAAAGTTTAAATAGAGATACCCTATGTAGATGGATAAAGTGACTCTAGGAGCCAGATAGGTATTAAATGAAAACCCCAGCACTATGGGTGGGCGTCTTGCCTCCAAGTTGCTGGCTAGGGAGCACCCTGAAGCTCCCAAAAGCAATACTCTTGTTGCTGCTCTTGGTTACCAAAAGAACTAGATAGTAAGACCTTATTGCTAAAGTCACCACATTCTTTCTGTGCAGAACACAGAGAATCTAAACTAGAACTGAGATGGAAGCTCCACCTTACTGGCTACCTTCCCATGTTATAAGGTGCTATGCAGGTTGCTTGGGGAGTATGTTATCTACAACCATGGGCTCTATATGCTACATTACTGACTTGGTAGATAAGATGTGCCCAGTACTGCAATGGTGACATGGCTATCTGGGGAGGAATCAATGCCTTTGTGGTTGGATTTATGGCCCACTCTAGTAGTTGCTTTGCTTATTCAATATTCAGAAAAGTCTTGGATTATAGTCAAGCTATTGTTGATTATTTCACTAAGTGTAACTTACATGCCTGTCAAGCTGCCATATATCTATATCTATATCTATATCTATATCTATATCTAGATCTAGATCTAGATCTAGATCTAGATCTAGATATCTTTCCATAGATTAGTTCTGCTCTCTCAGCTTTGGTCAGAGGGACTTCTTTGTTGCAGTGGGCACTGATCACTGCAGAGGCTCATAACTGATCAAAGCACCGAGAAGTAACTATTGAATCCTCAGCCTTAAGTAGGACATCTACAGGACACTGCCCAAGGTTCAGGAAATAGCTTAAAAGAGGAGCCAGAGGGAATACAAGAAGTCACAAGACGGGTAGAATGTTATGGAACACTCTTTTTTAGGTATGCCACAGCCACTGAACTCCTGAACTCTCAGAAACTATGATTCCCTGCACAAGACCTGCACATAATTGATCTATCAAGGTAACATCATGTAGAAGGGAGGAGACCACCTTCCTGCCTTAACCTGAAGACTTTTAGGTAGTGATATCGCTCAGGGGAGAGAGCTTCTTGAGGCCCCAACCCCTCCCGACACTCCATAAGCAGGTATTGGTTGCTGAGAGAAGAGAAATTTCATTTAGTGGTTTATGTACTGGTTTGTTATACATGCAACTCTTATCTGTCACTAACCCTTCACTCATGCTCCTTTTAGTAACTTTAATTATACTTATTGGGTCACACACCCACAAAAAGATGTGAAAGTAAGAGGGGGGCTAGTTGGAAAGATGAAGGGATCCAAGGCAGTGGGAGGGGGACAGGAGAGGGTGATGGGGCTGAAAATGATCAAAACACTTTATATACATACGCAACAATGTTAAATGAAATTTATTGCTATGAACAAATATACCCATAAATTATTTAAAACTAAAGCAACATAACAACAAAACAAACAAACCACAAATAATGATAGAAAAAGAGCTTCTTCAAGACAGTTTCATCTTGTCTGTATCTTTCCATGCCCACTATTAGGTTAAAAAAAAAAAGTCTTGAACCCAGAAGTCTCTGCCTTCCACACTCCAGTGTCTGACATAGCAGCTTTCAAACCACTCCAGCCGGCACTGACAGGCGTTTTAGCCCAGAACTGAGTAGATATCACATCTGATATTAACCCCTTCAGATATTGATGCTGGCCTTTCGGACCACACACTTAGACATATGTACTGTTGGACCTAGAGGCAACACTGAGGCATTCAATGGCCACAATAGCCACCAGAGAACCTTACATCTTTTACTACCAATAGTGTCATAGTTGCCTTGATGAACAGCCAAAATACCTGAGCTGTAAAGATACCATGCTCCCTGGTCTCAAACCCCCAAGAGCCCCAGCAGATGGTGGTATCTTATGCAATAATGGTTAGTGCCACTATAGCATTTGGTATGCTATTCTGGGAAATATGACAACCCTGTGCGTATTCCATGCCTCCACATTAAAGGCTCTTGCTTAAAATAGTAAATCTAAACTTTTTAAAGAAATATTTATTCAGGTAATACTAAATGCATAGTTAACTGAACTCAAAGGAATCTCCAGAGCACCATGTGTTGTCCAACAAAATAATTGTGCTAAAGAACAAAATGCCTGTGTACAACAATAGACCAGAGATAAGAAAATGAGGGGAAAATTTCAGTCTGAAATAAGAAGCCCAGCTCAGATAGAAAGCACAGGAAAGACTGAAACAGGAATTCTGAATTTGAAAATCCCAGAGATTGAAGAAAAACAAAGCAAAACAACAACAAAAAGAAACAAAACCTGACCAAGAATATCACTAGCAAACTAAGTCATGCAGAAGAAAGAGCCAGAAAATTCAAGTACAAATCATTTGGCATTATCCAATCAGTGGCAAATAATAAAACAAAACAGAAAAATAAACTGAAGGTTGCCTAAAGGATATATGAGATACCATTAATCTGAATCAAAATGTGTAAAACATATGTAGAAGGAAAGTGGGAGAAAAGGGAACAAAAATATTTGTGAATAAAAAGAAAGTGAAGCCGTCTCAAATCTGGGGAAAACAATGGACATCCAGGATAAAAGACTGTAAGAGCTCCAGACAGTTGATGGTAAAGTGCAGTATATCAAGACAGTTTCTAAGAGCCAGAGATGAGAGAATTTTGAACAAACAAGAGAATAAATATTTACAACATAAAAGGGAACCTTCACAAAACTAACACATTTCTTTTTGCATTTTTATAGAAGCTTTATGGAAATGTAATTTCCATTTACTGTGTCTAGTTTGGTGGTTCCAATGTTCAGTTACTCAATCTCATCACTGTGAGTTTTAGAACACTGTCATTACCTGGAAGGAAAACCCTGTGCCTGTGAGCAGTTACCATATTCGCCCACACCAAAATTCTTGGGCATTGCTTTCTGTCCCTATGGCTTTGCTTAACCTGTCATGCAACAATAACACAATCTTATATCATGCATGGCTTTTCATACTTTTCCTTTCCTACTCAGCCTAGTGTTTTCAACATCCTCCATGTGTTCCCAGTGTACTTCATTTCTTTTTATTGCTGAATAATATTCCACCATGTGGATATACCACATCTGTTTATCCATTTGCTGCTGGTAGATGTTTTAGGCTGCTTCCATTGGGGGCTGTTATGAATAACGTACCATGATCATTTGTGCATAAGATTTTCTGTGAATATGTGTTTTAATTTCTCTAGAGTTTTAATTCTATCTCAGAGTAAAATGGCTAGGTCATATAGGAACTCTATAATTAAGTTTTTAAGAAGCTTCTGGGATGTTTCCATAGTAACTGCACCATGCTACACTCGTACAAGCAGTTTAGGAGGTTCTGCTTCTCTACTCTTTGCCAGCACAGTCTGTGGTGGCTTTAGGTGATAGCCACACTTGTGGGTACACAGCAGCATCCCCATGAACACATTTCTTAATAGAAACCTCACACAATGGAGGAGTGTGATAAAATATTCAAAGTATTTGAAAGGAAAAAAAATCTTCCAAATAGGAAATTGTTTCTGGAATAGCTCTTTTTGAGAAATGAGGGAGAGATAAAGACATTACTAAACAAACAGAAAAAAACAATATTATATCCATATAAAACACAATTATATCCATATAATATATCTCAATTCAATTTTAAAATGCTGGAATACTGTAATGCTATTGACTTCCAGTATAAAAATTAAAAGACTGATAATAAAAAGCAACTGAAGATAAAATAATTTATGGATACACAATATACAAAAGTATAGCTTAAGACATCACAAACAAAGTGGAGAAACCAGGTAAAATGCATAGCTTTTATCTGGAATCAGTATAGTTGCTACTAACTTAATACTACATGTATGTTATTGTAACTATAAGCTGTCACCTATGAACATCATGAAAATCACAAAGCAAAACCCTACAATATATTTATAAACAACAACAAAAACTAGATAAAACAAAGACAATAGTATCCCAAAGACATCAAAAAAGGAGGAAAGAAAGAGTTGTGATGAAATAACTAGAAAAATTAACAAAATAAACAACTCAACAATCACCTCAGCAGTAAATATATGAAACTACCCTACCAAATGATACTGAGTTTAATGTCAAAGAAAACCACATGAGCAGAATGTGTTTATAAATGAGGATAAATGCAGCCTAAAAAATGGAAAATTATTCCCAAAAATTCTAACCAAGTGAACAGGGAGCAATACTTCAAAGGGGAAAAAATATCTGTGAGTGAAAAGGAATCCCTAGAGACCAGGAGGAGCAATATGGAATGCCAAGAGGGCTGTGCAGCGGGGCACAGTGGTAAATAACATGCTCCCATCCCATTAGCAGGCCCTCTGACAGTCTAGAACTGGCAGGGAATGACTGACAGCAGTAACCGGAAGCAACTTCAGCAATGAGCAGAACTTCAGACAGCACTTCAGGAAGGAAACAGCATCCCGAAAGTCACAGAACAAATGTACCTGAGACAGAACATTTTTCCAAACAGGAGCAGAACACTCATTTTTGTCAAATGCATGGGGAACACTTTTAGAAAAGCTTTTAGATCAAAAAACATGTTTTGAAAGTTCAGGAAAAATGAAATCGTACCAAATATCTTCTCAGAATACAGTGGATAAAAACAGTTAATAGCAGAAAGAAAAAAAAAAGACAACAAACAAACAACAAAAACAGGGACGTTCACAGGCAGACAGAAGATGTACACTCTTCCTGGGCTGCCTCCATGTCCCACAGGACAAGCTAGGAAGTACATCCCCATCACAGTTCGGTGGTCAGGTGCCTGTGTGAAGAACTACAGAGTCTAGAAGAATAAGGAGGCCGTAGCTCCAATCCCAGCTCTGGTGATATATTGTGTACCCCAATATATTGTGTATCCTAATAAACTTATCTGGGGATCAGAGGACAAAGCCAGTCGCTAGATTAGGCATAGAAGCCACACAGTGGTGGCACACATCCTTAATCCCAACACTTGAGATCTCATGTCTTTGCTTGAAAAGCACACACACCTTTAATCTCAGGAAGTGACATGGTTGGGTGGAGGAGGGTATATAGGGCGTGAAGAGACAGGAACTAAGCAGCAGTTCAACTGAGACCCTCAGGGGTGAGGACTCAGAGGCTTTCAGTCTGAGGATTCCTAGAAACAGGATCAGCTAAGGAGTTGGTGAGGTGAGATTGGCTGTGGCCTGTTCTGTTTCTCTGATCTTTCAGTTTTCACCCCAATATCTAGCTCCAGGATTTTTTTTAATTATTAATAAGATCTTTTAAGATTCGTGTTAGACCCAGCACCACACCTCCATGTCGTCTGTTCTCTTAGACCCTTTGAGCTTCAACTTCTTATAAAACTTTCCTCTGACTCATCCCACTTGGCTTCTTTCTTGTCATTGTCAGGCTGGGGTTCTGCTCTAACTTCCCAGACATCCCCAACTCATATACTGATGAGTAATCAACACTTCCTGCTTGGGCTCATTCCAACATTCTATGACCTGGACCTTACAGCTAGACTGAAGTAAGGAGTATAATTGTTACAATTCCATAGAGTACAACCTTCCACCAGGTGTGGAAGCTCCACCAGCTCTGAGTCCCCAACTAGCCACTCTGGCATTTTCCACCCCAGTGAAGGGGCTCCTGAAGGTTTTCTCTTTTCTGTGCAACCAGCACCTAGCACAATGGCTGTCATACATCACAGGCTGGGTGAGGTTTGCATGACTGCATGAGAATTATTTTAATAAGTTTTCTAAAACTTTACTTCTTTCTTGCAATAACTATCCAAGTAATCTCATGATGTTTTCTCCCACAATGATTTCACAGAAACTCCTTATTTTGGTAACTCCATGTTTACACATCGTAAACAACTTTAATTTTAAGAGCATGTGCATAAAACTTCATTTGTTATATCAATTTGAGTGACAGGTGAATATCCTTCTCAGTCATTCTGAGGCACCATACAGCTCACCTGGTCTGACTCACGCTCACTGACATCACTGAGGTCTATATTAGATTTCTCAGTTCAGTCCCCACATTGGCTAACAACATGAAAACCATGGCATCCTTTATTCATGTGGTGATCCCAGTGTCCAGGACTTGTATACCACACCTAGGAGAGAGACTTGTGCCACTGAGAGCCCTGGCCAAGAACCTGATTTCTGCATAGGCAGAGACCTGCTGGAAAGATCTGCTGCTACAGTTCTCCTCCATGGAGTTCTCACATGCCTTTCCTGCATGCTGTAGCAGTTTTTACTATTACCTTTCATTTTCTCAAACACATCTGTCTTCAGTGAGAAGAGACTAAGGAAACAAAACCATGAAAAACTTCCCCTTGAATTTGGAAGCAAAGTTATTGTCACCTGATAACTAAGGGGAAAAATGGAGAACAAATACATGGGGGAGGCACAAGAGATTATTTCATAATCATTTGCATAAAAGAGCCACATTGATTTTTTTCCTTCCTGTAGATGAATTGCTAAATGCTCTTATTAATAAAAAAAAAAAACTCAGAGCCGGATATAGGGGTAAAAACCTGAGAGATCAGGGAAATAGGGAAAGCTAACCTCACCTCACCAACTCTGCAGTTTCAAAAAGAGCTACTTCCTGTCTACCCACACCTATATGCCTTTCTGTTCTGCCCTCTGATTTGCTCTCTCTGTCCAGCTACATCACTTCCTCTTTCTGCCCAGCTCTGTCACTTCCTGTCTGTCTGTACAGACCTCCAGACCTCCATGGCTAACTACTGTTGGAATTTAAGGCATGTGCCACCACACCTGGCTGTTCCCAGTGTGGCCTTGAACTCACATAGATCCAGACATATCACTGCCTCCCAAGTGATAGGATTAAAGGCTTGTGCTACCATTGCCTGATTTCTATATAGTGGTGACTTTTTCGTCTGCTCTCCAGGCAAGTTTTATTGGGTTGCACAAATAGAATATCACCATACCTTCCCTTTTTCTTCAGACCAGCCATGTTCTTGTCTGGGTTTAATATCACTCCTTATTTGCACTCTGTGAGGCAGCTCTACCAAATCAACACTTTTCTCTGCTTTTGCTAAACTCTTTGTCTTCATTGTCTTAACTTGCAGCATGTTTATACTTGTTCTAATGCCTCTAACTTTAAAATAACAATCTTGTCAAAATACCACCTAATAACTCGTTCCCTCATTTCTCTTCTATAACTGCATAGTACTCTGTGTCTGAATGTGTCTCCACCATAATTCATATGTCAAAATTCTAATCCCCAAAATGATGACATTAGGAAGGAAGACCTTGAAGATGCTGAGGTAATAAAGTTGGAGTCTTTGTGAATGGGATGAGTCATTTTTTAAAAGAGGCCAGAGACATCCCCCACCCTTTCCACCATGTGAGGAAACATCAAAATGGCACAGTTTGTGAAACAGAAAGCCAGCTCTGGTAGCACTCTCTCAGCCTCCAGAATGATGAGAAATGCACAAGCACAGCCGTGGTGTCCACTTTCTTGACCTTGTGTGGCTAAGCTGAATACAGGCTCAATGCTGTGACAGTTAATGGACATTTCCAAATTCCATTGAACTTGACTTTGGTTGTTCATGTAGTGTAGAGCTCCAGATACCTAGAGTATGACTTGCCATACATTTCTACAATATAATTTTCAGGCACAAGTCCATTTATTTTTCTAAAACAACTTTTACTAATTGTACAAACCTCAAAAAAACCCCACCAAAACAAAACAAAAAACAATGAACCCTATCTGTCCTGGTTGAAAGCAGGGCCTCACAGAATTCTCTTTCAAACAATCATCCTCCAGCATTTTTCTCACCAATGTTAATTCCCATTTTTCAGTTATTTCTTCTTGGAACATATTTTACATTAGAAAAGTCTCAGCTGTAATTTTATAATTAAGAAGCAATCATACGCCATTGTAGTGATTCACACCATAGGCACCTGTTTTCCATTCTCACCTCACTAGGAGCACTTCACTTATCCAGCCATGCTAAGCTGTCACTGACAATTCATGAGTGACAGCATGGAGGTGCTTGTTAGCTTATATATTTATGCAGTAAATGTGAGTGCATGGTGTAGGATGAATTCAGAATTTCCTACTACAAATGTCTTCTCAGGAATCTTGGGACGTAGATCTTTCTAGTCCTATAGCTGAGGATGATAAACCAATAGAAAATTAGAGTAACATTAAGGTTTTGCTTTCTTTAGGTTTAATAGAATTGTATAGTGATTTTTAAATTTTTTCTTTAAAAATATGCACAGATGGTACTTACATCTCATTTTCTTAAGTCCTTGATGAATAGCAAGTAAGATGACGTTAGTGCTTGAAGAGGAATTAGAACCACTCACAAGAAACAGAAACAAGCAAGTGAAACACTATTCTTTGCTGGGGGTGGGGGAGCTCCCAAACTGGAAAAACACAGGAAAAAAAAAGTCAAATATAGCACTAAACAAAACAAGCTACCCTGAAAAAGCTGCATACTGTGTGGTTTCGATCATTTGACACTGAGAAAAACTGATACTGTGGAGAGATGAACTATCAGCAGTTGCCAGGGACAAAGGAAGGAGAGATGGATAAGTGAATCTCAGACTAGCACTAGAGACTACACTGAGTGATAATACAATTTTGTCATTTTATATTATATATTACAAGGAAATAACCAATCTATTTCTTATTAGATTTAAAGCCTTCACCACAAGATATACTGTTGTTGTTGTTGTTGTTTTTGTTTTTTTGGGGGGCCTGCCACCCAGTTCCACATGGAAGCTTACTCTTAATTATAAATGCCCAGCCCTAGCTTCGCTTGCTTCTTTCCAGCTAAATTAACCTGGCTGTCTTTTGCTCTGGGATTTTCCTATCCTCTTCCTTCTGTAAATTTTACTCTTATTCCATTGCTTGCTGTGTAACAGTGTGGCTGGCCCCTGGGTCCTCCTCCTTCCCTGGCACCTTCTATTTCCTCCCAGATTTCTCCCTCTGTTTATCCTCTCTGCCTGCCAGGCCCATCTATTTGTCTTTTCTGTATCACTACTGACTGTTCAGCTCTTTATTAGAGCATCTGGTATTTTAGACAGGCAAAGTAACAGAGCTTCACAGAGTTAAACAAATGCAACATAAAAAAAAAGTAACACACCTTAAAATAATATTCTACAACAATGTACCAAATACCTGACCCTGTCGATGAAGCCAAGAACCTTTTGCTGACTAAGTCATGGGCCCTAAGGGGAAAGTTACTACTATTCTGTCAAATGGACACAGTAATGAAATACTTCTAGGGACTTATTGCACTACTCATAGATAGTTCATTATCATTCAGCCCTTATCAGAGAAGTTTCTACTTACAGTAGATGGCAATTAATATAGATACATACAGCTAGTCAATGCACAAAAAACAGGAGACTTTGGGGTGCTCAGTCTCAAATGAGGTGTCTATCAAACCCTAACTTCAAGCCGCAGGAATCCATGCAGAAGAGGGAGTGGAAAGTTTGTAAGAGCCAGAGGTGGTGAATGACAATAAGAGTGTGCTGTTTTCCAGATACCACAGGGCTGATGCTTATATGAGCTCAGCAAATATGACAGCATGCGCAAGATTTAAGTAAGCTTAAGCCAGACAAAAATCTCAGCATGGAGGAGGAGAGGTGAGCATGAAGTTCCACCCTTAGCTGAGGATTCATTGGCACTTGATTCCTGCTGAGAGAGAAAACCTCAGCTTTCCTCAATAGTGTGACAGCTAGTATATTGACCACACTCCAGGGCTTGCCTCACACCCAGGAGTAGTTGTAGAGAGGCAGGAGAGGATCTGGAAGAAGTTGTGGGAAGGGATGAATATCATCCAAAACTGCTATATTAAATTCTCAAATAATTAATAAAAAATGTTTAAAAACACAGAAAACAAAAAAACACCAAAAAAATTATGTAGTAATAGGCCTGTATAATATAGAAAGATAGAAATTTATATAATGTTCAATGTACATTTGAATTTGTGTGTGCAATTTGAGTACATACTTCAAGTAAAATTATAAGCCTTTTTTTTTTTTTTTTTTTTTTTTTTTTTTTTGGTTTTTCGAGACAGGGTTTCTCTGTGTAGCTTTGCGCCTTTCCTGGAACTCACTTGGTAGCCTAGGCTGGCCTCGAACTCACAGAGATCCACCTGCCTCTGCCTCCCGAGTGCTGGGATTAAAGGTGTGCGCCACCACCGCCCGGCAATTATAAGCCTTTTTATTCAGCAACAAATCACTTAAAAAAACTCTTCAGGTTGTTCCAACATAGAGAGATTAAGTAATTTTTAGGTTACTACAAAACAAAACTTTTTGTGACTTAATTAAGTTACAATCTCAGAATTTATCTGGAATCCAGAGGATTTCTGGAAGACAAGGTCATGCAAATGCAACACTAGTCTGAAATTAGCATTTAAGGAGACCTGAGGGAGAATTTGGGATTATTCTAATCAAGTTTCATCAGTAAGAAATACAATGGAGGAGCTGCAATAAATTTATTCTAAAAATAAACAAAGAAACAAAAAGATGGTGAGTGAGGATGAAGAAAACATTTAGCTCAAGAAGAAATAGCCACTGAGGTTATAATTCTTATTCTATTTTTGCTTTTCTGTGTTTAGTTTTTGTTTAGCTCTTGTGTCTTAGCTTTTGTTTCACTTGAATGGGCATTAAAGGTTCTTTTTCTACATCCATCTCCGTAGTATTTTCTTTGTTATTTTTCATATCTTTAACTCATGCACTTTCACACCTTACTCTTTTTCCACTTCCTCATTGTTTTCCTTAGTTGTGAATAATCTTAACTGTAAGATGCTATTAGCTGCATTTTTCAATCACTATCTAGAGCTGCTTTCTCTGAACACAATATGGCTACCACTGAAGTATACAAATATATTCTACTGCAGGACTGTACAGGATTGCTGACAAATTTCTGTATTGTTAGTGCAACTCTCTTCCCCCATACATAGCAGTAGTACAAATCAACTCAATTCACTATGAAGACACACATTATTTTACAAATTAATAAAAAGGGGGAGTAAAAGCTAAGGTATACTTCCATCTCAACAGACATAAAAAACACAATAAAGAAATACACAGAAAAAGGTGGGGGGAACAAGTCACTATGATACCTCCTTACACACATTTTCCCTCAATTCTAGAAACCAAAGATAGTAAAATAGCTGAATTACCAGAAAAATATTTTTTCAGATTGTTATTTTTTGTTTTGTTTTGGTTTTATGGTTTTTTATTAAGAAAATTTTTCATTCATTTTACATTCCAATCAAAGATCCCCCTCTTCCTTCCTCTGCCCCCCCACCAGCCTTCCCCCAACCCATCCCCCACTCCCTCCCACGAGAATGTAAGGCTTCCCATGTGGAGGCACATCCAGTAGAGGCAAGTCCAAGCCCTGCCTCAAGGCTGCACGAGGTGTCCCATCATAGGTAGTGGGCTCCACAAAGCCCGCTCATGTACCAGTGACTCTTCTCCCTCCCAGATTATTATTTTTTTAAAAAAATCAATGACCATATTTATGGAGTACTCAACTGAACAGATGAATGAAATAAGTAAATCAATTCAGGACCTAGATAAGAGTCATCTTGAGATATGTTGTTCAAACTGAAAATCAACAAAGACATTTCAGAGTTAAATTTCATTGTGGATCAACTGGATTTAACAGAAAGATACAGAAAATGTACCATTCAGTATATAGCAAATATACATTCTTCTAAGCAGCCCTAACTCTTTCCCTAAAAAATGGTCACATGATAGGTTTAACAAGGAAAATGGCATCAGAATAGTTCTTTGTATCATATCATATCACAGTAGAATACAACAAGAAATCAACAGCAAGAGAAACCACAGACATCGTAAGACAGCTGAGAAATAAATTGTGAATTACTGAAGAAATAAGAAAGGAAATTAAAAGTTTCTTACATTTTAAAAGAAAATATTAGCACAACTTCTATGAAGTTTTGGGAGATAGGTAAGGCAAATCCAAGAGGAAAATTTATATCTATAAATGCTTACTGAGAGAGAAAGGAGGAGGATGGATAAATAACCCAATGATGCATCTCAAGGTCATAGGAAAACAATACTCATCCCTTCTGTTGCCATGTCTTTTCTTCAGTTGTGGACTGTACTCTGAAATTCCAGTAGGTAGCAAGAAATAATACTAAAACTAGAAGAACAATACACATGATGGATCAAGGATATAGTTTTTCAAAGGTAAACAAGATTGGCAAGCTCTAGCCAAAACAAACAAAAGAAATACAAGAGACCCAAATTAATAAAACCAAAAGTGAAAAAGGAGACGTAACAATAGACTCCAATGAAAATCCGAATGATTACTGTGAATATATTGTAAACTTCTATTTTTAAAAATTGAATAAATTCCAACAAAAATATGTGCCAAATTAAAACAAGTTGATATAGACAACTCCAATTTCCATATAAACAAGCATGAGATCAACAAACAGAAATAATTTAACAAAGAAAATTCAAGATTACATGGACTCTTTGCTGTATTCCACTAAACTTTTAAGGAAGACATATTCTAGCACTTCACATAGAACAAGGGAATAGAAAGCAATCAAGCTTATTCTAGAAAGCTAGTAGTATCCTGATTGTCTTAGTTCGGGTTTCTGTTGCTGTGAAGAAAAATCATGTCCATGGCAACCCCTATAAGGGAAATATTTAATTGGGGTGGCTCACTTACAATTCAGAGGTTCTGTCCATTATCATCATGGTGGGGAGCATGGTGGCATGCAGACCAACATGGTGCTGGAGAAGTTGCTGAGAGTCCTACATCTTGTAGGCAACAGGAAGTCAACTGTGACACTGGGAGTAGCTTAAACACAGGAAACCTCCACCCCCACAGTGACACACTTCCTTCAACAAAGCCATATCTCCAAATAGTGCCACTCCCTATGACTTTATGGGGACCAAATACATTCAAACTACCACAATGATACTCAAACCAGACAAGGTCACAGCCCAACAAGGTAAACTATAGAGCAATTTCCCTGATGAACATAAACACAAAATATGTGTAACTAAATTCAATAAGATCGAACATCAACCAAAGGATAAGAAGATCATACACTATGACTAATTTTGTTTCTACCCATGCTTGTAAACTTGTTTCAACATCTGCAAATCAATAGGCGTAAATGTTGTAATTTGAATGTAAAAAGTTTCACACAGGCTTATCTGTTTGTATATGGTCCAGAACTTGTTGCAGTGCTTGGGAAATTTTAGATGCTTTACAAGGTGAAGTCTCACTGGAGGGAGGAAGTGCCATTGAAGGTGGGGGCTTTGACACTTTATAGCCAGGCATCAGTCTTTGTTCATTATCTGATTTCTGAGTATGGATGCAATGCAACTACTTAACCTCCTGCTCATGTTATCTTGTCCTGCTTGCCTGCTACCATGTTTTTCCTGCTGTGATTAACTACGTCCCCCTGGAATTCCAAGATGAAATAAACTCTGTCTCTCTTAAGAAAATAAACTCTGTATACCTTAAGTGTCTGGTTTTTTTTCAATAATTATTATTCTTTAAACTTTTATTGATTCTTTGTGGATCTCACATCATGAATTCTGATCCCACCCATCCCCGCATGCCCCCCACTCACCTGCCCTCTTCCTCTGCAATCTCTCCCCCAAAACAAAACAAAATTAAAAGAAAAAAATGACCAAAACAAACAAATGAGAGAGAGAGACAGAGGGAGAGAAAGAGAGAGAGATAGAGACAGAGAAAGAGAGAGTCAGAGACAGAAAGACAGAGACAGGGAGAGAAGAATCTTGTGGAAAATGTAGTGTGTGGTCTAGTGAGTCACACAGTTTACCCTTTAGTCCATTCATTTTTAGTTGCAAGTGTTCACTGTGATAGGTCACTGGTCTCATTCCAGGCCTCTGACCTCTGTCACACCATGGATAATGGACTCTCACTGAGGTTCCTCTTGGATATCCTGCTGCTGCCCTGTACTGTGGAGATCCCACAGCTCTGGATCCACAGGTTCATCCCCTCCACATGCTCCAACATGTGGATGAGGTAGATATTGGAGTGGGACAACCCAAAGCCCTGGTCCTGGGCCTGAGTAGTAGCTAGGTGCTGTCCTTCATGGAAACTACCTGGGCAAGCTCTCTAGCACTGTCTGAGGTAGCTCACCCAAGGAAGCCTGAAGCAAGAGGCAGGGCCAGTTCTGCAGCCCTTCCCCTAAGTGTCTTTTGTCAGCATATTTTATCCCAGCAATAGAAAGGTAACTGAGACTGTTCCTTAAGGATAGAGTAATACCTTATTATCCTAATGGGCAGAAAAAGCCTTCTAAAGAGTTCCACCTCCCTTTTGACAAGGCCTTGAAGAACTTAAGCATAAAAGAAATACCTTTGTGTAATAAACTTTATATTAAACAAACATGTGGCTACATCACTAAATGGAAGAAAGCCAAGAACACTTATTTTAATATCCACCATAAAACAAAGGTAATTTTTAGCTCTTATTGAAGATCATATTCAAGTTTTTGGAGTACTAAAAGTGAAGGAAGACCAGACATAGATGCAAATAGGAAAGGAAGGATTCAATTCCATTTGCAGATAGTGTGAGCCTCTACTTGAGAGACACTAGGATTTTACCAGAAAACTCAGAACTGATAAACACTGTCAGCAAAGCAGTAGGGTGCCACACAAACACAAAAATCCATGAACTATCTATACAGGAGTATAGGATTTGCCAAAAAAGAAATGAAAAAATGTCACATTCAAGGCTTCAGCTATAATAAAATGCTTATGAACAAACATACTAACGGAGATGAAAACCTCTGCAATGAAAACTTTAGAACACTTAAGAAATTGAGAAAGGAACTAGATGATTGAAAGACACTTCACGCTCATGGATTGACAGAATTAGTATTATGAATATCCTTAATTATTGAAGTGATCTACAGATCCAGCATGATCCCTTTCAAGCATTAAATCACAGTCTTCAAAGCACTAGAAAAAATAATCCTAAAATTAGCATGGGAATATAAAATATGCCAAGTTTCTTCACATGTTAAGCAGGAAGAACAAAGCTGAAGGTATTGCATTACCACATCTTCAATTACACTCCAGAGGGATTGGGACAAAGGAGACACACAGAACTGGACAACATCAGACACGTAGACAATAGAATCTAATAGAGAACACACTGCCCCCAACCACTTACACATTTTCATAGCTGCAGCAACCTAATGCTTGACAAAAGCATCACAAACTTACACTGGGAAAAAAAAATCTCATTAACAAGTGGTGTTAGAAAACAGAATATTCACAGGCAGTAGAATGAAATCAGGTCAATTTTCTCTTACCTTGTGCAAAACTAAAGTCACAGTAGATCATAATACAATGAAAAACATGAATCATAGAGACTGGTGGAGGAAAGAATTCTAAGATGAAGGCATTGGCAAAATTTCTTGAAAAAGATTCCAATGGCATAATAAATAATCTCAGTAATTGACTATGGGACTGTATTGTACTCTAGTCAGAATGCTTAACATCAAGAAAACAAAAGATAACTGCTGGCAAAGATGTGACACATAGTCATTTCTGGTGAGACTGTAAACTAGTAACAGCCCTGTGGAAACACATACTCACTTCTGGTGAGACTGTAAACTGGTACAGCCACTGTGGAATCAGGGAAATCAGTAATAGAAGCTTCTCAAAGCAAATGAAAAGTACTTAAAGTCATCATCTTTTTATTATCTAGCTAGTGGTAACTCCTTGATACACACACACACACACACACACACACACACACACACACACACACACATGTTTTCACACACATATGAAATATCTAGGTCCCACCGTAGATATATATCTGTACATTCATACTGATTTCTGCCCCATAATAATATATCGAACCACTGAAACAAGTCTAGATGTCTACAAACTGATGAACATATCAAGAAAATATGTTATATATATATATATATATATATATATACATACATACATACACATACACACACACACACACAATGGATTCTTTTGTGTCTTTGTTGTTTTTGGTTTAGGTTTTATTTTTCAAGACAGGGTTTCTCTGTGTAGTTTTGGTGCCTCTCTTGGATCTCACTCTGTAGAACAGGCTGACCTCAAACTCACAGAGATCCACCTGGCTCTGCCTCACGAGTGCTGGGATTAAAAGTATACACCACCACTGCCCGACTGGATTCTTTTTTTTAAGCTGTATGAAAACCAAAATGATGTCATTGAAAAAAAATGATGGGGGAATGTCTTTCCTTATGCTGTGAAAATATGTCACTGTTATTGGTTGATAAATAAAGCCATTTGGCCTATGGCAAGGCAGCTTAGAGGCAGGGAGAAAATCCAAACATATAGACAGGAAGAGAAAGAAGAGGCAAAGCAGACGCCAGTTGCCACCGAAGGAACAACATGCCAGCAGACCAGTAAGCCATGACTATGTGGCAAATTATAGATTACTAGAAATGGGTTAATTTTAAGAGCTAACTAGCAAGAAGCTTGAGTCATAGGTCATAGCCATGCAATTTGTAATTGATGTAATCCTCTGTCTGTTTACTTGGGTTTGAGTGGTTGCAGGACCAGGCAGGACACAGGAATTTTATAAATGGCTATGGGATCTTGGTGCTGGGCGAGACCAGGAAAACGTCTAGCTACAAAAAATAGATAGAATTGAAAAATATGTTAAGTAAAATAAGACAGACTGAGAAATGTAAATCCTTTATGTTGTCTCTCATATGTAGAGCCTATAGGCTGGAGGAGGGTACAGGGAGGAGATTAGCAAGAGAGGAGTGGAGCTCAGGAGAGGGATGTGGGGCAGGGCTAAGAATAAGAGCAAAGTATTCTGGAATGACATGATATCAGCTTATAAACTAATATTTAAAAAATGCAATTCCTCAATTTCTAATTTGTTATTCTTCATCACAGGAAGATTTCTCATAAATGGACCCTTAAGAGTCCTGCCCCTGTTATGCATGTGACTGCCATTCAAGTCCAGCACATGTATCTTGCTCTAGCCCTATCTACTGCTGTCTCTCTGTATGTCTTCAATCCTAACACACATCAAACAGTTTCTCAATTAGTAACCTATCCATTTGTAATACACACTGGACAGACCACGAAGAGTCTAATATGTCTACATAGTTCTTATAGTCTGTAGACTCAACAAATCCAAACATGCTTTGCAAAGATACCTATTTGTCCCTTTCTTTGTCCATTTAATTCTAGCTACTCAATGCATTTGTAATTTAGCTGCCATCATATTTCTCTCTAGTTTTGTCAGTATAAACTCTCATGATTTAAATTGTTTTTGAGGCTGCAACTGAAGGCCAAAAGCTAAAAACAGTATTATTTTGAGAGATATAATAACTGATAAACCAATGCACCACCAAAACGCAGGTGGCATTAACAAAGACAGCATAAATGAAAGTGTTGAAGATCATAGCGCGGTTTGAAAAAGCTTTGCCATAAAGAGTTAACCAAGCAGATGTTCAATACTACACATCTTAGATGGAGCAGTTTGTAGAACACAGTTGCTAAGCACCCACAGTTGTGGAGCCTGAGTGACAGGCTCAATTAGAAATGCTTGTTTGAAAAAAGTAGTGGTACTGCACAGTTACTGCAGCCTCGGAAGCAGACGCTGCAGATATGGGCGTTTGGAGCTTTTTTTTTTTTTGCCAGCTTGATTCTGATGAGCATAAGAAACTCTGAACTAAATAAAACAGCAAAGTATTCTCACTTTGCAATTCTCAAATACGGTCTGAGTTGTTTTAACACTGTGTAGATAGATGTAAGTTCAAATGGCACTTGTCGAGAAAAGTATCGTGGTGATTGCACAGGTTATGGAGTTTCTTTCAAACATAAACCATTAAAGGCACCTCATCTTTGGGATAATCTTGCCTCTTTGCACAAGGGCAAAGCAGAGCCAGAGTGAGAGTGCTCCAGTAAAAACGTGTGAATGGTTAGTACAGTGTCTAATTCTCTGAAGTTGAGATTAAAACACTGGTCATTACAGCCACTGGAAGGGTTGGGGGAGAGCCATCTAGAATGTTGCAATCTAAAGTTCCTTTTAGAGTTTGCAAGGATATCTACCAAGGGTGAAGATATAGATCAGATGCAAGAAGTAGACTGCCATCACTGGTATTTTAGTGATCCAACTCTGTCCAAGCAAAGAAAGAATTAAATGCACTATAGAAAATATGATCAAAGAGCTAAGCTTAAAACCTTTGAACAGAAGGTGCAAAGCTACACAGAGAAACCCTATCTCGAAAAACCAAAAAAAAAACCAAAAAAAAAACCTTTGAACAGTTAAATTCTCACGTTGTTATGAGATATTTTATAACATAATAAACAATTCGATCAATGACATTTTTATTTTATATCAGATATCCACAATTGTTGACATACCAGAAATTTTTTCAATGTTTTGATAAACGTTTCCATCTAAAGAAACCTATTAACATATAGGTATATACCCAATTTACTTCATGGAAAGATCACATCATTTTTGGTATAATTTATACAATCAGTTATTTTAACTAGTGACTTCCACATTTTGGCACTGTTTGCTTATGTTGAATAATATTAAAAATACCAAAGATGATCTTGCACATATTGCCTTTAATTTTAGTTACTTTGCCATTCCTGTGAACACATTTCTGAAATACCTTAAGAAATACTTCTGTATCAAGTTTTTAAAAAGACCTTATGTGTGCATTACTTTATGTTAATATATAGTGCCAATGTAGTATACACTAAATTGATTATTAATCAAATACATTTCTTAGTCATATTAAAATCTTTAAACATTGAAATGTTAGTGTTTCTTAAAATTCTATACTTAGGTAGTAATGTATACAATCAAAATTTTTATTCCAATTTTTATTTAGTTACTATGACAGTGATTATAGAACACTAAAGTTAAATAATCACAATCCTCCATATTTATCACCTACATGCATATTTTCAAGGAATAATACGTATATTTAATTTTTCTATGTTTGGTATGTAATAAAACATAAATTACTGTTTAAAAGTAAGTCATAATTAAATAATGAATTGTCTAATAGAATATCTTTAGTTTTTCTAAAAATGTCTCCTTTTGTTATGATAATTCATTACATTGAATTTCATAAATTATCAAAACATATCAATTCAGCATATTTTTTTGTGGAGTTAAAAACAGGCAGCTAAACAAACTTTAAAATAACAAAAATAAATGGAGAGACACATACTCTTTAGGACAGAGAGTTTGAGAAAATAAGGAAGACTTTTCTCTTCATGGTATAGCATTTGATATCAAACTAATAACCTGATTTCATCTCTGCACTTAAGCAAAGGTGAAAATCAAAAGCCCTAAATAATTTCACCCTCCAATCTGGTTTGTGTGCCAGTGAAGCTGACTTTCCCCCACCAGATACCATGGCTCTGTGTCTTGGCACAAGTTGTATATTATCTATGTTCCTAGATGGTCATCACTGACAGGGCCAGGCCAAGATCACAGACCTGCAAGAGAATATCCATTTCCCTGAGACATCTAAATGCAGCTGAGGTTTGCAGTCCCTCAACAACCCCTTAACCTGTGAATGGGGGAGAATTTGTACTCTCTGGGCCTCAGAATGGGCATGTCTTTCTATGTGAATGGATCACCCTTATTGTCTACTGAATTAAGCATTCCAAGTTAGTCAAGAATAGAATTTACTCTGGAGAAGTGGAAGGGATGAGTTGGAGACAGAATGAAGGACAAGATGTAGACAAACAGCACAAAAGTTGGCTATTGTGAACTGAGATGATCACATTTGATTCTTACCTTTTTTTTAATTTTTATTTATTTATTTATTTATTTATTTATTTATTTATTTATTTATTTATTTATTTTTGGTTTTTTGAGATACGGTTTCTCTGTGTAGCTTTACGCCTTTCCTGGAGCTCACTTGGTAGCCCAGGCTGGCCTCGAAATCACAGAGATCCGCCTGGCTCTGCCTCCCGAGTGCTGGGATTAAAGGCGTGCGCCACCACCGCCCGGCTTGATTCTTACCTTTTTATTCTTAATCAAAACATAACCTCTCTGGACATGAGTGGATTACAGATCTGTCTGATTCTCCAATTCTGTAATATTTGCATTAGCTTCCAAATAGTAACAGTAGAACCATCAAGATAGGGGATTATCAACAAGGTAGGACCATTGCCCAACAGGCCTAAAGCTCTGAGTTCAATCCCAGAACCATAAAGGAACTCTAAAAAACATGCAGTGATTAGCTTAAATAAGAAAGGATAGAATTTAAACCTATTATTTTCTCCCGTGTCTCACGTTACTAGTTTTCTTCATCCATGTGGCAACAGTGTGTCACTATTTTAATATTAATGACAGTGAAAAGTAGACTTTGACAAGTCTAATACATAATGTTAATTTGAATGGAATTCATAATGTAAATTTCTCTACAATACACTTCACTTTAATCCCAGCCTTCAAAAATGCTTTTAAGTGTGGTTGTAACTCATTTTATTTTGCCTAGATATATTTCCAGGAATTCTAACTCTATCTAGGCTTTGAAATGATGACTGACAAGAGACATCATTCAAGGAAACACGCTCCAGAAACAAAGTAATCACTTTTTTGTCCCACTCCTTAAATCATGTTTTAGATAGTCTGATAAGAAGGTGAATTTACCTTGGAAAATTCAAATAGGGTTGTGTCAAAGTGGGTTTCCTGTTTCCAGGTAAGACAAATGGAAGGCCACAGCACACCTTAAGATTACATTTCTTTGGAAAACCACATGGTCCAAGAGAAGATGAAGGGAAACCCGTTATTGTTCATGGAAAACCTAATGCATGTCAGAAACTGATTTTGGTAGATTGGCTGCAACAAGGAACGAAACAGAAACCTCTACCTCTGGCTTGTGTTGAATCTAAATAAACATGGTGTTGCCCTGTGGAGCCCAGAAGACATTTGCATCTTCTAGGCAGTGATGAGGAGAATCTAGTGTATTCCCCCAAGGGATTCCAGCCACCTCTAGAAAGGTGAGGTGGTAGGTGGAGCATGCTCTGTCTGTCAGAATTGTCCCTGCACACTTACTCTCATGATGACCTGACCAGACCAGGAATGACAATCTCCCTGTTTGAGATCATCAAGTTCAAACTGGGGAAAGTGACTTTATCATATCAGACCACAACAAACCCATGACTTCTCGGGCTATTGGGGCAATTTTGGAAATGTCTGCGTGGAAATTGTTGTTTCAAATTTGACACGCAAACACACAATACTCATTTGTCCCAGTAGCTACAAAATGTTTGAGAGTTTCTGGAGGACTTTTGAAAACTGCAGATTTATGATTTCTCAGAAGTTATGCAATTTTAGTTCATTGTCTAGAACAAACATGCTTGGAACTAAAATAGCAGTTAAATCCTGAAGACTCTTCTTAACAGAAATTTTATCTTGTTTCTAATTCATATTTGTTAAATTTCCTGTGAGATTTTTGGTTATGAATATGGGTATTTATTGTTCTTATGACTTACTGGAAAAAATGAACACAAAGAAGGTTTGAATTCTTAATTAAAATAAGTGTCATGTCAAATTTGTTTCTTTAAACATTTTTACATATAAAAAAGTCCTTAAATACACAAAGTGAACTCTATCGGGGTTTTTTGTAGGCTTCTTGTTTCATTTGGGTACTTTTTGTCTTATTAGTATGATGTTTGTTTGTTTCAATTTTGATTTTAGGTTTTGTGTTTTGTTTTTGCTTGATATTTTGAGAAAAAGAGAGAGCAAGCATGAAGTTGGACGGGCAAGTACTTGGATGGATCTAGTGGGAGTTGTGATCATAATATATTACAGAAAAATGTTTAATAAAAAAATACATTGCAAAAAAACAAGGCCTTAAATTAAATCTTGTTTTGTATAAGGAGTTGTTTTTAATTTTATGGTAGATTCACTAAATAATCATAAATTTTGATATGAAGAAATAAATTCAAGTACTAAATATCAGGCATCTTCTAAAATCTCTAATGATAATAGTAGAGACCTAGATGTTTATGATAATTCTATTGTTAGCTACTTAGTATGTGTCATTAAAACAATCCATCAGTCTGAGAAAACTAAATTTCCAAAACATGGTCCTATTGAAAACTGTATAACAAATGATAGTGGCTATTGCTCTAATATTGATGCTAATAAATAACATAGTACTAGTAAATAATAAAAAATGTAGTACTAAAATGATTCAATGATTACTCTCTTAGTTACGTAGTTACTGTTCTATTGCTGTGAAGAGACAGCATGACAAAGAAAACTTATAAAAAAAAAGCATTATATTAGGGGCTTGGTTATAGTTTCAGAGGCTTAGTCCATTATCATCATGGCAGGGGGGCATGACGGCACATGTAGCCTTAGAGCAGAACAGGGAACTAGGTCCTGGTGGGCAGGCAGAGAGAGATACTCTGGGCTTGACATGGGCTTTTAAAACCCTAAAGTTGACCCCCAGTGATACACTTCCTCCAACAAGACCACACCTCCTAATCCTTTCAAAGAACGCTACTCCCTGGTGATTAAGGATTTGAATCTAGTAGCCTATCAGGGCAATTCTCATTCAAACCACCACACTGACTGAAGGAAAAGTTTTCATATAAAAACAACATATTATTGGTCAAATGGTAATACCACATATTATAATCTTAGTATTGAGGAAAAGCAAATATAATTAAAAGGGAAGATGTAAATATTATCTGTGTGTTGGAGTTGAATATGTGCCTAAAATAATCAGCTATGCTAACTCTTTTAAGCAAACAATGGTGCCAGAATTTATAATTTTATTTAGAGGAATTTTTTTCAGATAAATAATCTGAGGGGTTCAATGGGAGGTAACTAGGAGGGGCTGGAGGAAGAGAAGGCAATGGTGAAAATGATGTAATTTTATTTCAATTAAATACATTAAATACATTTTAAAAAATTGAGATATCTACAAAGCATTCTCACACCTAAGGCTGAGAGAACCTTGCAACAGAGGAGGAATAATGATTGTAAGAGCCAGAGGGAGTTTGCTGTGAGATTGTGTCTCTTAGTGTGGTTTGAATGAGAATGCCCTCAACAAGAGCTCATGTACTTATATCTTACTCCCAAATGGGTAAACTATTCGGAAGGATTAGGGGGTGTGATCTTGTCTGAGGAAGTGTGTCCCTGGGAGTGGTTTTGAGATTTCAAAAACCCACACCAGGGCCAATGTCTAGACCTCTGCCTGCTACCTGTAGATCAGGGTGTACAGCTCTCAGGTA
>CABHPR010136031.1:5552-32352 GCA_902168415.1 Peromyscus melanophrys | reverse complement strand
TAATAATAATAATAATAATAATAATAATAATAATAATAATAAAAGAAATTTGTAAAAGAAAAACATCATGTTATTTGGAATATGTTGATTCATAATGAAAAATAAAGGAGGGAATTAAGGTACCAAGGGTCTTAGTGTATAATGATATCTGGAACCTGTTCTCATTAACATATGCTATTTAAATAAACATGTATTTAAGGAGGATGATATAAATTAATAGGTGAGTGCTACATTAAGTATTATGGTACAGAAAAGTCTCTGAGGTGATGTCTCTCTGTGTTTGTATCTGATGATGCATTATTCAATATAAAGCAGGTCATTGTGAGCCTCTGTTTAGTGAGCAGGGCTTCTGAACTTCCATTAAGAAAAGTCAATGCCACTACCCCCCATTATCATGAAGAGAGAAGGACTTAATGAGTTACCAAGCAAGGTTCAGAGCATATGTCCCCAGGAAAAGCCACGAGGGAAGCTTGAAGGACATCTACAGCATGACAAGGCAACTCAGAGGCTTCTTCTGCCTGCTATTCCATATGTTCCTCTTGCGCTTTCCTGAACCATCTGAGAGGTTTATTGGTGGCTTCAGGATGAGAGTGAGGATGTTCTTAAGGAGATCAGTCCATGTCAGAGGTGAAATAAACTGCTGGACAAATACAAGTATATTTAACCTTTAACAATGGAGATTTCTTGTTGTTCAACTTATTTTATCAAATAGATCAGGTGCTGGCAAGATAGCTCAACAGGTCACAGTGGCTCCCACCAAGCCTAATAACCTCAGATTGATTCCCAGACCACACTTGGTAAATGAAAACATGAACTGCCCTCCAACATCTATATGTGGACCATGACATGTGAACGCTGCCCTTTCCACTCACATTCCCACTTACAAGCAAGTAAATAAATATGACTTACAAACAAACAAATAGAATAGCACAGATCATAGTGGGTTTGGGACATAGCTCAGACAGTAAAGTACTTGCTGCATGAGCATCCACTTTTGATCTCCAGCACCCACATAAAAGACAAGCTTTGTGATATACACATGTAATCTCAGCACTAAGCAAGCAGACAGGAGAGTCTTTGAGCCTGTTGTCCATTGCAGGTGAATCAGTGACCTTCAGGTTCCTGAGAGACCCTTCCACAAAAAGGAAGGCAGAGAGTGACTGAGGAAGATGTGGATGTGGTATTGACCACTGCTGTGTATAAGCAAATGTGCGTGCACACGTGCACGAGCGAGCACATACACACATACACACACACACACACACACACACACACACACACACACACATTGACTTCTGTTCTATATAAGCAAGTGTACATGCATACACACATCAAACACTACACACACACATACATTCTACAAGCACACAAAAAATAAAATGTAAAATACTTTAAATTGTAAAAGTAAAACAAAACAAAACAAAACAAACCATAACCTGAAAATGTATGCTTCTTATAGTTCAAGCAAATAATGCAGATGCTTTGACAGCTTGTTGTGAGCTGTACAACAAGATGTAACAAGCAGCGTATGTCTCATCACATAAGAAATAGACAAGTCTTGCTTCCTAGGCCATCAACAGGGTTTATCTGCCCATGGCTTCTCCCTACAGAGTGGCAAATGAGCATAAAATATGGAATCTCATAACTTTCTCCTGGGAATCATCGCACCATTCACTAGTTCTCATTAAAACCATTTTCCTGCTGATGCCCATCTTAAATTTCCTTTCATTAATTTCTTCCATTATACCCAGTCATGCCCTATTTTATGTGAATATATATGTTCCACTGTTTAAAAATATCCTCGCCAGATTATTTGAGAAGAATATTTTATTATAACACTTGAGGAAGCACAGACTTGGTCTTTCTATACAAGTTGCTGATTCATATGAATGTTCAAGGCCTGTTCATCATAAAAAGTCTTCTTTTTATTATGCAAAATTTTAATTGTTAATTAAAATTTCAGTAGTATATATCTAGGGAAGCTCAAGAAATTCAAGACACTCAATGAAATGTAAAAGATCTGCTCCAATGCAGAAGCAGAATGAGGGTCAGGCATCATTTATCACTGCCAGGATTAATCATGGGGATGGCTAAGTCATAACAAATCAGGGTTAATTTAATTACTTATATTAAAATAATAGCAATGTTGATAAGCATGCAAACATGCTTTTATTGCTCCTGTCTTTTAAATATAACTCTGTATTTACATCACACTTACTCTTTCCAACAACCGGAACATATTCTCTCTCTCTCTCTCTCTCTCTCTCTCTCTCTCTCTCTCTCTCTCTCTCTCTCTCGTGTGTGTGTGTGTGTGTGTGTGTGTGTGTATCTGTTAGCTGTTGCTCCAAGGGAAAGTTTATAAAACTCTCTTACTTAGCAGAAGCTAATACTCCATTGTATATATGTGCCACATTTTCTTTATCCATTCCTCGGTTGAAGGGCATCTAGTTTGTTTCTCTCTTTTTGAACCTTAGTCAAAATTGTGGCTGCCCACATGGTGGCCTCTACCTAGTTAATGTAGTGACAGATGATGTATTGTTTTCCAGAGCAGTTCCAATTTGAAGTTACAAGTTTTAAGTTAACATTTTTGTTAGTAGTAATGGCTGACACATGGACCACATGGAACATGTACAGTCAGGCAACCAAGACCAGTCAGAAATAAGTATGCAATGGCCAAACATTTACACATCCAACTGAACCTGAAGTAAAATATAGGCAAAGATCCATCCATATACACAGAATAATGGCTCATTTTTTTTTAAAGAAAGACAGACAAAACTTTCCATGGGAAACCATGTCAGATGACCAGGTTAAAACTCCTGAAATAGGAATTTACAGTATAAGAAACCATATAAATAAAATACATTTTTGAATGAAGAAAATGAGGTCTTCAGGCTACAAGCACCAGAGCCACATGGAGAATACAGCCAGCTGGAACTTAAGCTGTGGGTTGCCCTGGCTCTTGGGGGAGGGGAACAAACAGAGATAGACAAAGAGAATGGATCTGCTATGAGAAAAATGTCTACCCACAGGGCCAGAGCAAATGGCAGGTGAGCAAAGGCAAAGTGGGCACTCTTCGACAGGCCCTGCCAAGGTATGTCACTAAGAGAAAACAGCAGGGGTGACAGAGTCAGTGCATGGGCAAACTGGGAGAGTGACTTAGCCAAAGGTCATCTTGAAGCAAAGATATGAGAAGCTTGTAGATGAACAAGGAACAGGGTAAAGGGGTGGAGATGCAGACAAACAGGGAAGGGGCAGGATTGCAAAGCTTTTAATGCTGGATGGGGGAGCTCAAACCAATGTATGGTGTGAGACAGTCCCAATTTAGATAAATGTTGTAGGAGACACCCCAAGGGTGTCTAGGGATCAAACTTGGCCCACAAGTACCCATGCATAAGCCTGTAGCTGGAGATGGAAGGCTCAGAACCACGTCCGATTCTATAAAACTATGACCACCAGCAGTGTATGAGATTGCCTCTGTGCAGAACATTTTATGAATAAAGAAAGCACAAAGAGCAGGGAGAATTCTTGCTCCAGGAATGGCCCAGAGTTACCTGGCACTGCAGTGACCTGGCAGGTAATCCAGAAGTCTTTGGCCCGAAAGGGGTAAAAGACTCAGAAGAGATCCTGGATCCCTTAAAGGCTTTTAGTTTAAAAATGCATGACTTATGGAGCCAAAGTCAGTCCAGTGTGGCAAAGGTGGGGGTAAGAGGGAGAACATTTCCCCATGGCCATATGGTCATGGTAATGATTCACCTCCACCTGGGCTAGGCACAAGATGGTATGTATTTTTGGATCTCCAGTATTGGTTTCTCCACCAACTCAATAAAACAAAATCAAGCCAAACTAAAAAGGATTAATGAGCAAGGCATTCCTGAGTGACCTTGGGGGAAGAAATCATATGGCAGGTCTATGGACCAGAGCTTAAATACCCTGTAGGATAAGTCTTGAGCAGCTCTAGGGGAGAAGCCACTATTCAGCAGGCTTTATTTGAGGGAGTGGAGTTTGGAATGGGGGAGAGTGAGGTTGTAACAGAGATTCCAGCTTAAGCAATTACAAATAAAGCCAATATGAACATAGTTGAGCAAGTGACTTCGTGGTATGATGGAATATCCTCTTGGTATGTGACTAAGAGTGGTATCATTTTATCTTGAGGTAGATCAATTCCCAGTTTTCTGAGGAAGTGCCATATTGATTTTCAAAGGAACTAAAAAGTTTCACTTCCACCAGAAATGAAGGAATGTTCCCCTTGCTCCATATACTCTCCAGCATGAGCTCTCACTTTTGTTTTTGACGTTAGCCATTCTGACACATGTAAGATGGAATTGCAGTGTTGTTTTGATTTGCATTTTTCTAATGGTTAAGGGTGTTCAACATTTCTTTGTGTGCTTCTTAGCTATTTGAGATTCTTCTGTTGAGAATTCTCTATTTAGATCTGTACTCTATTTTTTAATTGGATTATTTGTTTTGTTGATAGTTTCTTGAGTTCTTTCTGTATTTTGGAAATGAGTCACCTGTCCGATGTGGAGTTGGTGAAAATCTTTTCCCCTTCTGTAGGTTGCCATTTTGTCTTATTGACAGCATCCTTTGTCTTACAGAAGCTCTTTAGTTTTATAAGGTCCCATGTGTAAATTGCCAACCTAAGTGTCTGTGCTATTGGTGTTCTATTCAGGAAGTTAACTTCTTTGCTACTGTGTTTAAGCTATCCTCCACCTTCTCTTCTATCAGGTTCAGTGTATATAGTTTTATGGTGAAGTCATTGATCCCCTTGGACTTGAGTTTTATGCAAGGTGGTAGAAATTTATCTATTTGCATTCTTCTTCATATTGACATTCAGTTAGTTCAGGACCATTTGTTGAAGATGCTGTCTTTTTTCCATTGTATAATTCTGGCTTCTTCATAAAAATCAGTTGTCCATAGGTGTGTTGATATACATCTGAGTCTTTAATTAAATTCCATTGATCAACATATCTATTTTTATATCAATACCATGTATTTGTATTACTGAAGTTCTGTAGCACACCTTGAAATCAGAGATGTTGATACCTCTAAAGGTTCTTTTATTGGACAAGATTGTTAAATTTATCATGAGTTTTTTGTTTTTCCATATGAGGTCGATCATTTTTTTTTAAGATCTGTAAAAAGTTGTGGTAGAATTCTGATGGAAATTGTATTGAATCTATAGATTTATTTTGCTAAGGTGGCTATTTTACTATATTAATCTTACTGATCCATGAGCATAGGATATCTTTCACTCTTCTGATAACTTCTTTAACTTCATTCTTCAAAGGCTTAAAGTTTTTGTCATACAAGTAACTTCCTTGGTTATAGTTACACCAAGTTATTTTATATTATTTGCACCTATTATAAAAGAAGTTTTTTCCTTGATTTCTTTCTCATCCCATTTCTCATTTGTATATAGGAGTGATAATAATTTTTTTAAGTTAATTTTGTATCCAGGCACTTTGCTAAAGGTAATTATCATCTGTAGGAGTTCCCTGGTAGATTTTTTTGGGTTGCTTATGTATACTATCATACAATCTGTGTTTAATGATACTTTGACTTCCCATTGACTTCTTCATTTTCAATTTGTATCTGCTTGATCTACTTTACTTGTCTTATGGCTCTACCTAAACTTCAAGTACTTTATTGAATAGATATAGAGTGACTTTATTGAATAGATATAGAGTGAAGAGCTTTGTTTTTCCTGATTTTAGTAGCATTGCCTGAGTTTCTCTGCATTTAATTTGATGTTTGCCATAGGTTTGCTATAAATTGTCTTCATTATGTTTAGGTATAGCCCTGTACCCCTGATCTCTTCAAGATTTTTGTCACAAAGCGGTGTGAAATTTTGTCAAAGGATTTTCAGCATCTAATGAAATGACAATGGGTTTTTTTTCAGTTTATTTTTATAATGGATTACATTGACATTATTTTATATGTTGAACCAACCCTGCATCTCTGGGATGAATGCTATTTGATCATGGTAGAAAATCTTTTTTGATCTGTTCTTGAATTTGGTTTGATAGTATTTTATTGAGCATTTTTCTACCAATGTTTATGATGGAAATTGGTCTGTAATTCTCATTTTTGCATCTTTTTGTGTGTCTGGCTAGCAAGATGACTGTGGCCTTATAAAATAAATTTGGCAATGTTCCTTTTGTTTATATTTTTTGAAAAATATTGATATTGACTCTTTGAAATTCTGGTAGAATTCTGCATGAAATAATTTGGCCCTGGACTTTTTTTGGTTGGGAAACTTTTAATGACTGTTTTTGTTTCCTTAAGATTAATATATAGATCTATTTAAATTGTTTATCTGATTTTGATTTAACTTTGGTAAGTGGTATCTATCAAGGGATTGGGGATGAGGGACAGGGGATAAGGGACTGGGGTAGGGATAGGGAGTAGGGGTAGTATCACTGACTTGAGTTTGGACTGAGGAAGTGGGAGGGATCAGATGGCAGGTGGGGCTCCTACCCATTCTGCCATGGCCTTCCTAGACAGCTTCTTTAGTGTGGCTATTATTATCCCATGGGCAGAATTTCCCAAAACATATATTGAGCAAACATTGTAACTGTCTTGCCTGGAAGGAATGAAGATATTCTAGAGGGAAATGTATGTGCCTCTTTTAGCTATCAGCCTATTCAAACAATTAACCCAAGAAACTGGAATTTCCCCCCAAGACTCATGCTAAAAGAGGAAAATGGCAGAAACCTGGGGCAGGCAGGGGTAGGGTGTTTATCTCGTCCAAAGAGATTTACCACTCTTCAGGCTACCTTGCAGGAAAGAGTGGAGCCAAGACAAGGACATACAGGGCCACATCTTGACTAGAACTGCTTAGCCGTACATAACTTTACATTCAATTCAAGTTTACATCTTAATCCCGGACACCAAGGATGGACTAGAGGGTCACTGATATTTTTATGCCTTTTCCCAATGTGGCTACATTAAGTAAAATGTCTTTCTCTGCATTTCACAAATGCTTGTTTAATTAACTTAAAGACAAGTTGTCAAATCTGGCTTATCAGGGTTGTGATATATCACATATTTTAAATATCATGGTTTATTTTTCTCCATATTTGGAGGGCACTTGGAAATATATATAATGTAGAATTTAAGCCATCCAGAGCCTGTACAATTCACTGTGGGCTGTTTTTATGGAAGCTTCAAGGAGCTATGTAGTCAGGGCAGGCACCCAAAGCTGCAATGACCACATGTAATGCAACAAACCATGCTGTGCAGAGGTGGACACATCTGGCAGAGTGTAATATAATGGTTTTCTTCTATGCTCCAAGTTTAAAGACACACTGAGAGACACTAGTGACATGTGAGGAACTCAATATTCACACATTGTATTAAGAACAAGTTCAAGGTTCTGGAGAGATGGTTCATCAGTTATGGGCACTGACTGCTCTTCCAGAGGACCCAGGGTTAATTTCCAGCATCTATATGGTAAATCAGAACTATGTGTAACCCCAGTCCCAGGGAATCTTATACACTCACACGACATACATTCAGGCAAAAGAAACCAATGTAAACAAAAATAAAAATAAATAAATTATTAATAAAAAATACTTAGCTGGATGTGGTGACACATGCCTTTAGTCCCAGAACTCAGGAGGCAAATTCAGGTGGATTTCTATGAGTTCCAGGCCATCCTGCTCTACAAAGCAAGCTCCAAGATATTCAGGTCTATATATAGAAAGAAACCCTGCCTCCAAAACAACCAAATCAAGCAAAACAAAACAAAAGCTTAAGGCAATGTCTTTCTTAGTTAAGAAACTGAGGGTACAGAGAAGGCTCAGCTGATAAAGTGCTTCATGCTTGACCATGAAGACCCAAGTTTGATCATTAGAATGTATTATAAAAGCTTGGTGTGATAGAGAGTGCTTCTACTCTCAGAACTGGGAAGGCAGAAATAGACAAGTCCCTGGAACTTCCTGGCCAAACAGCCTAGCCAAATGTAAGCTCCTGGTCCAATGAGAGGATTTTTCTCATAGAAAAAAGAAGAGAGCAATTGAAGACCTCTTACACACACACACACACACACACACACACACACACACACACACACACACACCCCTGTCCTTCCATACTTTGTCTTCCAGTCCTGTGTAATGCAAAGACAGCATATGTTTTTCCAGCTTATTTGGCTCATCCACACTTACAAAGGTCTTCTCTTAATCTAAAAGATGTTATTAAAATTCCATCACGTTCTTATTTTCTGCTTCAGTTTCTTCATGTTGTCAACGTGACACTAAGGTTTTCTGGGTTTTTTTCACTCAGTTCTGTTATTACATTTCATATTATTACATTTGTAAATCACAAACTTAGAATGTACCCTTCCTTCTTTGTGTGAATCTGCCAAGATACTTGAGCTCTGTGGATGAGGAGGGGGAGAAGGAGAAGAGAGGAGGAGTAAGAAGAAAAAGAAGACACAAACAATGTAAAATTTATCATCTCACACCTAAAAATATAGAAAACAGAAAAGCAGGAGCTAAATTTACTACTGTAGAACTTTGGAAATCCTAGTTGTTGACGTCAGACCAGGAACCACTTTCATTTTCCAGCCCTTTGACCAGTGCTTGTATTTTCTCAGTTCTGTGAAACTGATGAATTTCAGGCTTTTTGAGACGTTTCTTGTCCTCGAGGATTCCTTCCATGGAAAAGTTCCTCAGACGTGCTTGTCCTGGCATGGCTGCAACAAGAGGCCACACATCGGGCTTTCTGAAACCTTGCACCTTGAAACGCACACGTCCCAGTCGCCCCTTTAGAGAAAGCGTCACTCTTGCCAAAAAGGTCAGGGATGTTCACAGATTTGAGAGCTGCTTGAGCAGACCATTTTTTAACAAGCATGCTGCTCTTATAAAAGAAAAACTCTCTAAGTTCTTAATAGTTATAATTGTGCATGGAAAATGCTGAAGGTGAAATAACCCACTTAGTTTTCTTTTTTCCCACTGCTTTGAAGATGTCCACTGAAACACACTCCATACAGACAATGTTCACTAGGCAGCATGAGCCCACCCAATAGTTTGATTAACACAGAAAAAGAAGAGTTTGGGCCGGGCGGTGGTGGCGCACGCCTTTAATCCCAGCACTCGGGAGGCAGAGCCAGGCGGATCTCTGTGAGTTCGAGGCCAGCCTGGGCTACCAAGTGAGCTCCAGGGAAGGCACAAAGCTACACAGAGAAACCCTGTCTCGAAAAACCAAAAAAAAAAAAAAAAAGAAGAGTTTGGTGAAACACTTCTTGCCATATTGACTGTAGCTAGTTTTCCAGATGTTTTGTTGTGAATGAGGACTTTCCATTTCAATGGAAACCTTTTTCCTTTTGTGGAATAAGTGCACTCATTTGTCCCTGAGAGAAGCATGATGAACAAAGACAGGCTGACTTGCAGGGCCTCAGGGACTTGCACAGGCGACGATAAAGACATGGAGACTGTGTGGGTTTCCTCTGTGTGTAATCAATATGCTCAGCAAGTAGCAGACTCAAATGTGACTGAATCAGACTTCTTAATGAAGCACAGTACTGAGCCGCCAGAACGGCCTCAGCTGTTTGTATTCAGTTTGATGTCACATGGCTGACATCTAGAGTTGTCATGAGTCATGTTAGTGTTCAACATGAAAATGAGATAGACCTTTCCCAAGAATTGCTAATGAGTGCTCTGACAGTGTCTTATCACAGGCCAGTGATGGGAATGTTGGTCCTCTTACCATCTTAATTGTCAGTGTGTTGTATTGTCTAACTTCCCAGCTTCACTTTCGCAGTGTGCTTGGTCAGGTGGCCATTGGAACTTTGCCTTTGTTTCTGCAAGTATTTCCATCTCCTCTTAAATTAATTTCATTTCTTCACCCAGGAGGAAGCAATGCTCAGCTTTTTTAATGTTCATCAATATGGGAAGCTGAGTAACATCTCTAATGCTTTCAAATATTCAAGGATAAACAATTTTAGTTTAAATACACACACACATACACACACATATACACACATACATATACATATACATATATATATGCATATATATAATGTCATGAGACTAAAAATAGAATCTGGGGCTGGAGAGATGGCTCAGCAGTTAAGAGCACTAACTGCTCTCCAGGGGACCTGAGTTCAATGTCTACAGCAGAAGGCTAGTTACCACCTGTAACTCCAGATCATGGGACTCTGACTGCCTCTTCTGGTAAAATCTGAAAAACAGAAAGAAAACAAAACAAAAACCCCACACCAACTGCAAACCACAATGATCACAACATAATAAAAATAAGAGTCTCTTGGAACTGATATGTTTTGTTTTTATGTCATTTGACACAGAGTTTATGGGATAGGAAGCAATGTTTCAATTCACATATAATGTTTCAAATGATCATGTCAGGGTAATAAGTATATTCAAGACTTTTAACACTCTATAATTTCTTTGTATTGAGAAAATGGAAAAACCATTTTTGTAGCTTTATGCATGGCTGATCTTATAGCTAAGGGTAGCTATGGGTCAATGAGTATATGTTCACATGCCTGTTTGGTTTCACATTGAATCTTATTCTCACTGGATCACTTTCCCATTTCCTTCTGCCTCTCAGCCCCTAGTGACCAACAATGCTGCCCTAACTTCTGTGAGCTCAATGTTCCTAATCCACATGTAAGATCACACATAGTACATCATTCTCTTCTTGAAATATTCCTTAGAATACAAAGGCCTCCACAAACGTCCAACTATAAGTTATGTTGGTACAAATTACACAGTCTTGCCTTGTTATATAGAATAGTATAATGTCCTGTTTGTATACCACACAGTTACATATCCAGATAGGTAGTCAACCTGAATGTCTATCTATACATAAAATGAATGTATTTAAACAAAATATATGAGGCATTTAAATATTTATTATTCAAGAATTTTGTCCAATATATTTTTTATCATATTCATTGTTTCCTCCCCTCAACTTCTCCCAGATCAACCCCATTCCCCAGCCTAGCTAATATTGTGCTGGGAGTGGGAGTCAGTTTCCTTTATGGATGTCATTTCTGGTAAATCAGCCGTGCTCCAGTGAATAGACCCACATCCAAGAGGCACATATTGGACTCAATGGAATTTCTTTTTTAAGATGTCACCTATTTTTAAGTTACCAATCTTGAATTTATTCTTTATTATATAATATCTCAGGCTCATATATTTTATTTATTACTCATTTAATTTTTCAGTATGTGTATGTGCCTGAATACGTGTATGTGTATGTGTGTGTGTGTGTGTGTGTGTGTGTCTGTCTGTCTGTCCTTGTGTGTATACACAAGTGCATCTGGGGCCTGAATGAAAGAAAAAAATGGCATCAAATCCCCTGGAACTGGAGTTACAGTTGTTTGTGATTTGCCTGACACAGGTGCTGGGGACAGACCTCATATTCAAGAACAGTGAGTGCTCTTAAACACTGATCCAGTTCCTAAACTCATTTATTATAAGTTTCATGTTAACATACCTACTTGACACTCAGGTGTCTCCATTTCCAAGAAATCTTCAGTCACCTACCCAGTCATGTTTGTGAAAAGGTGCTATACTGCGGTGAATCTGCTGTTTACCTAGGTATCCTGTACACCAACTTAGCTGGTTTCTTACACGCTGTTCAGTATTTAATAAGAGCTCTTTGTGTTGTGTAATATTTTGATTGTGTTCTGAAAAATAAAGCCGGCCTGGAGATCAGAGGGCAGAGCTAGCCACTAGTAAACCATAGAGGTCAGGCAGTGGTGGCACACGCCTTTAATCTCAGCACTTGGGTGGAGCAAACAAGATGATCAGGAGTTCAAGGCCACCCTGGGCTGCATAAGATAGAACAAGTCTAAAAGAGAAGCATAGCCAGGTGGTAGTGGTGCTTACCTTTAATTCCAGCAATTGGGAGGATTATGCCTTTAAGCCTGCACTAGAGAGTGGAGACAGGAATATATGGCAGGTGGAGATAGGATTTCACCCCCATTAAGTCTGAGGGTTCATAGAGGTAAGAAGATTCTAGTGGCTGCTGCTCTGCTTCTCTGATCTTTCTGCTTCCACCCTTGATATCTGACTGTTTTTGTTGTTAAGACTAATTAGGATCACACTTCCTTCTTGCCTATTACAGCCTATTCTTCACTTAAATTATGTAACACAATTGAAAAAGACAATCCATTTTTAACACATTATGGAAAGTCACATAGGTCTGAGGGGCTAAGACACAATGTTTCAAATTCTCCTTCACTTAGGAGACATCTGGATTTTTTTCTGCTATGAAGAACATTATCTAAAATAGGTGAGGGAACAGAGAAGCATCGTTTGGTGTGCTGAGAAAACTAGAAATCACTGTCCAAAAGTCTGTAGTATTGATACCGTTTTAAGCAAGGGGATTGGCATTCAGGAAGGAGGTTGAGGCCAGACAAGTTACGGATCTGTGTGTGAGATGTGCCTTTAGTTACCCTAGAAAGTGACTACCTCAAAATCACAGGCATTTTTTTCCTCTTATGAATAGTGCAACCACACACTCACACACTTTGGAGTTGATTTAATCCTTTTTCTCCTGTGATATTTTCAATTCTACTATTTCCATCTGTCTATTGTAAATACGTTTTGTTTCTGGCTCTCTCATTAGTATGTAAGATCTGTGAAAACAGAGACCCACCTCTTTCATTCACCCACATATCCTTGTGTATAGGAGCATCTTTAGTACTAAAGATCATAAGTAATGCTTGTTAAATGGTTTTCTTAAAGGTTCCCAGAGAAGATACTCAAAATAAAATAGAGAAAATTAAAACACGTATGAAATGGATCCCTGCTTCAGATTAAAACACGTGGATTTAACAAGTTTTATTTATATAGTTACTCATTTATACATATACATAATAATTAAAGAAAAAAAAGACATCTTTTAATTTGAGAAGGAGCCTGGTACTTTCAATGACATTGGGGGTGATGGTGGTGGAGAAATGATAAAAAAGGGAAAATTATGTAACTATAATACTCATATATGAAATGCTTAAAAACTAAATTAAATTTAAACATACACACATCCTCTCCCTCATGCTGAGCTTTCCAGTTTTGTCAACCACAAAAATATTCTTTAATATTTATAGCAGTTCTTGTGAAAAGGAGAAATTGAGACAATATTAAAGACTAAGGAGATGTCTTAGGAGCTAAGAGCATTTACTGTACAATAAAGAATACCTTAACCAGCCAGGTGTCCCACACATGCCTGTAGTCCAAGCTCCCAGGATGAAAGTGAAAGAGGGTCAGTTGGTATTGCTGAATTACAGCTTAGAGGAGAACATCTGAGTTCTGTGTTCAGGAAGCTATCTGCTTCACAAAGAACAACAGGCAGAGAGAGATAGAGGAGGACCTCCAATGCCTTCTTCCAAGCTCTGTGTGCACACAAAAGCCCTATACACACAAAGACACGCAGAAACATACGCACATACTATCAAACACATACCAACTTGGGTAAATATTTAGCAAAATGTTCAAGGTGGGCGAGCAAGTAAAGATGTTTGCCTGAACATCTGATGACCAAAATTTGATCCCTTGGACATACCTGGTAAAAAGAAAACTAATGCTCAGACATCCACATTTGTACGGTGGAACACACTCATTCCCCCACATATACATGCACATACATCCATGTACACACAAAATAAATAGATAAATAAAATAAAAAATTTAACAAATTTTTAAAACAACATAAAAGAAGGAATCATAAAACTAAATTTATAAGAGTAAATTAAGTAAAAAAGTATAAGTAATGTGGTATTCATGAACTGAAAAGATTAAGATTGCATTCATGTAACACACACAAGGGAGATGTATTTGGGGGGTGACCTTATAAAAATAGTTAATTGATAATTAACTAAGAACCTAGTATCCTTAACTTTGCAACTCCACAATTTTGACAAATATAAAGTCTTAAGACTTTCATTAGAAAACAGTTACTAATTTCTGAGTAAGATGGCAGATTATGAGTTGTGTTATTGATTGATGAATAAAGCTGCTTTGGCCTATGGCAAGGCAAAATATAGCCAGGAGGAAAAGCAAAATAGAGTACGTGGAGGAAGAAGGGTGTAGTTGAGCAGGTGCTGTCCAGCCACGCAAGGAGCGAGATGCCAGCAGACCGATAACAGCCACAGCCACGTAGAAACACATAGATCAAGAGAATGGGCTAATTTAAATTGTAAGAACCAGTTAGTACAAACCTGAGCAACAGGCCAGTTTATAATTAATATTAAGCCTCTGAGCGATTATTCGCAAGCAGCCGCAGGACAGGGAAGGACAGAGAAAAGCCTCTGGCTACAGATGAAGTGACTCAGGGAGAAGTAGTTAAGCCAAACCAGCTCAACTCCAGACACATGGCTCAGGTATGGTGGTAAGAGAGTAGCTTTCAAAAGGTAAGCGAGGTAGCCCCGGTGAAATGACTGGGATTCCTACTCTAGTGAGAAGCCTAGAGACCTCCCAGTCTTTAAAACCACTTGTAGGGTTTAGTGAGGTAGTTGTCGGTTTATTTGCTCGTTTAGTTGGGTTTTTGTTTGTTTTCCCAGGGACTAGTCAATATTGAACTGGAATCTCATTTCATTACTCCTCATGTCTTAGCAGGTAGGGACCAGGCACTTTCTTCAGAAAACACCCATTGTGTAAAACTGAGTGACCAGAGCGACCTACAGCAGTGAACAAACATGAGACAAAATGGAGAGTGAGCACAGATTTAATGAGCTACAGCCTCGAGAGAAGAGATGCCCCTCGACAGCTGCTTAAGACATGCAAGCGACAGATTCAGAAAATCAAAAAGTCCAAGCAGAAGGAGCCCAACTCAGGATCTGCCCTTAGTCTCCGGGAACAGCCTCTAATCGGCAAAGAGCCTGCTGTGCAAGCGTGAGAATCTGGGTGCGGATTTTAGAACCCACAGAATGTCAGATGTGGCAGTACACATCTCTAATCTCTGTGGTCCTGTGTGGACAAGATGGGGAGCCGAGACACAATTCACAGAAGAGTAGACCATCCACCCTGATGTACACAAGCACAAGGGTTGTCCTCTGGTCTCCAAACCTATGCCATAGCCCTTGCACACCCAGAGTCACATGTGCAAACATCTAGGAGTGCCTCTGCTAGACTTTAGGTGAACAAGACACCAAGTATCATAAACTAACACTAAATTACTTAAATAACTGAATAGACCATCATATCACCAGGGTATTAACTTCCATTTCTAAAACAATGTGTGTAAATAGCCTGTGAGAGATCTATACACCAAGGCTATTTTCCATATTTTCTTTTCTATGAAGTTTCTCTTTTTCCCAGACTCATCTGCTTTTATATTGTGAATTTTTAGTTAATTTGTATGTTGGAAATGATCACTTACTGTCTATTCAGATTGTAAGTTCCCTCTGGAAATTTGTACGTTGTCATTTTACTGTATTCATATACCATGGGATAAAAAGATACTGTACTTTTTCAATATTCATGTCCATCACCATTTTAGTAGCAAGAATCTGTTGATACTTTATTGAAGCAACAAAATTCTATACAGAAGTCTGACATATAGCTAGATTTTTTTTTTCAACATTAATCTTTTTAGGCCATTAGGTACTCATATTTACACTTACCTTACCATTTGTAGTATGATTTTGGAATATGACATTTAATGACAGTTTCCATAGATTCTTTGTTGAAAACACTTTGTAAATTCACAGAGAAGTCTCTGCAGAAATTAATCATATTGTGGGAGAGTGGAGACCAGAATTAAAAGTGGAACACGGATGCTGTTTAGGATGCGGGCAGTACCCTCCCTTGCCTGGCATGTGATAAGAAGCACAGCTGATACAGCCTCCTGGGTGTTTCTTTTCCACTGAGCTTCAGGGATGCTCACATTTGGCTTTTATTTCATTTTATATATATTGATTTGAGAATTAAGTGCCCCTTTCTTCTGAAGTGAATCAATAATAAGTGTTTCATAAAAATTATCAACTTACAGAATTAGAAGGATCTTTAGTACTTTCACATATCTGGGTGATTGTCAAAATTGTACAGGGACATTTTAATGCATGATTACATCCTTTTAGAATTTTTTTTAATAATCAGATCTGTCACTGAGCCAATAAATGATTTTTAAATACTGTATAGGCAATTTTAATAATTCAATTTATAGAACAATCCATCAAATAAAAGACCCTTCATTTTACAAATGTGAATGAAAATAACTAATTTGCACTAGACTGTATTGCTGTTTACATAGAGAGTATATCCAAGACCAGAGCAAGGTGGGAAGAAGTGTGCTATACCCACACAGATAGAACAGGTATGCATATAGAGAGATTTTCTGGTGTTTGTTAGGCAATTTTTCTTTTAAATATTTATTTGTTTTATATGTATGAGTATTTACCTTCATGTATATGTGCATCTTATATGTGGAACACCTATGGAGGATAGAAGAGGGCACTGAACCTCATAGAACTGGAATTAGATAGTTGTGAACTGCCATGTGGTTGGCAAGTAATTGAATTTGGGTATTCTGCAAGAGCAGCAACTGCTCTTAACTGTTGAACCATCTGTCATCATCCCATTGTTATGCATATGTTCATCTTTTGATGATTTTGGTTATCTAATAGAACAGACATGATGGAAAGGAAAACAAATCACAGGTACAGTGAAACAGGACAATGCAATTTTATCTCTCACCAGAGTTTGCTGTTTGGCTTTTCCTATAGTTTGATAATGTTCAGTATCTGGAATGGATTGTCAGTGTGATAGGATCTAGAATCATCTAGAATACAAGCCTTAGAATATGTCCATGAGAGATTTCCTAGAATAGGTTAAGAAAGACGGAAAAAAAACTTCAATGAGTTGCACCATTTCATGTGTTACAAGAAAAACTGATTCAAAGAGTAAGATAAAGAATGACTAAAGACATCACTTGATGTTAAACTCTGACCTCCACAACTCAAGCACATACAGGCATGCACATCCACACATAAACATACATACCACTCATAAAAATAAATAGATAACAGATGGTTAAATAAAATTTTATAATTAAAATATTTCATTATGCTAAGAACCAATACAACTAGAAGTCAAATAAGTAAATTCATTAATTTCTGTATGCTAACCAGTTATGGATCTCTGTATTAATCACCCTTTACTATAAAAAGAATCTTCTCTGATGAGACTAGAAAGATGCACTACTGTATGGGGTAGCAGGGGACAGTTTAGTGCTGTGTATATTTAGCAGCATAATATTAGATTCACACCTAGGAACAATGACCTAGCCAATGTTAGGTTTTGGTTTTTAGTAACAGGCATGAGTTTGTTTTTCTGAAAGTGGGCTTTTAATCCAATCAAAAACTATTTAGTTACCCCCACAACATTGATGCTCCTATTATATACCATTAGGAATTGTTGCTGGAAAATTTCTCTGGAGCTCCCAAGTCCCGCCAGCTCCCAAGTCCCGCCAGCTCCCAAGTCCCACCAGTCCCAGAAACCACTTACAAAATAAACACACAGACGCTTACATTATTTAAACTGCTTGGCCATTAGCTCAGGCCTATCATTGTCTAGCTCTTACTCTTATATTTAGCCCATTTCTATTAATCTCTACTTTGCCACGTGGCTCGTGGCTTACCGGTACTTTACATCTTCCTTGTTCTGGCCGCGGCTCCAGGCAGTCTCTCTCCTTTCACCTTCCTGTTCCCTCTCCTCCCTTCTCTGTTAGTCCCGCCTATACTTCCTGTCTGGCTATTGGCCAATCAGTGTTTATTGACATACAGCGATATCCACAGCAAGGAATACATATTGAAGTGCTTAGATCTAAATGGGACAGCTATGTCGCAATCTCTAACATCAAGTCTCAGGAATCATCTTTGAAGAATGAGTATAAGAGGAAGAGGTATTAGTAGATTTCTATAGCAGAGAAGTATGTGACCAGCTCTCAAACTTACAGCAACTATGTCTGCTTCCACAAGACATGCACAAGATTAAGCCAACCATACCCCAGTATGGATTGGGAAGAGGCCTGATGAAATTATACACTACCTTAGAAACTATTGGCAATTGATGACTGCTTGGGAAGGAGATGAGTTTTCTTCAGGGATGTGGATCCGAAGATGCTATTCATGTCCCAGTAGATTTTTCTTTGCCCATGCATACAAAGTATACCTAATGGGTTTAAAAGATATCATCTGTAGTTGGAAAGAAAGAGTATTTGAGGATAAAGGAGAAATTGGAAAGGAGTAGAATGGAGATAGTTTTGATGAAAACACACTACATGCATGGAACTCTCAAATAACAAAAATACATTAACTTTAAAATGACAAAAATTTATGTCATAATTTTCTGTCTGATTTTAAGAGTCATTATATAAATGCTCAGAGAAATAATGGCAAATTATCTTGAAACAGATTAAATCAATAAAAAGAAATTACAACGCAAGTGAAAATGATGAAATAAAAATGTATAAAAAATATTAAAAACCTGTTCAAATGGCTGGTTAGATGGCTTAGGTTGGAATGGTCATTACAGGACAAGCTTGATTATGTGAGTTCAAGTCATGGAACTTGTGGTGATATATTGTGGTGAAAAAAGCTTGCTGGGGGATCAGAGGACAAAGCCAGCCATTATGTTAAATGTAACAATAAGGCAGTGGTAGCACATGCCTTTAATGCTAGCATTCAGGAAGCCGAGATCCATCTGGATCTCTGTGAGTTCAAGGCCACACTGGGAACAGAGCCAGGCATGGTGGCACATGTCTTTAATCCCAGCACTAGGAAGGAAAGAAGATGACAAGGCACAAAAAAGTATATAAGGTGTAAGTAAACAGGAAGTTCTCTCTTGAGGCTGAGGGTTCCATAGAGGTAAGAACATGGCTGGCTTGTTCTGTTTCTCTGATCTTTCAGCTTTCCCCCCAATAGTGGGCTTAATTTTTTATAAGACTTTTTCAAGATTCTTGTTACATCTGGTGACCCAACATTTGTGACACAAATTCATGAAAAAGCCATTTGCCTGTCTCACTGCAGGCCCTCAGCTCAGACACGAGCTGCATGCAGCTGGAGTCCCTACCCCATGTAGACTAGAGTCTCTTTGGTTTCTCCTCTCCTGGTGGGTTGTGGGGTCTCCCCGGATTCTCATCTTGGACTGCTACCACACTAGGTAGCTGCCTTGAAACTTGCTCGGGCTCCTATTGTTCTACAGAGAAGCAGTCAGCCTCACTTCTGAATCATGATTGTCTGAAAATTTGGTGATATTAAGATCTTAAATTAAGATATCTTTTTTTTTTTTTTTTCGAAACAGGGTTTCTCTGTGTAGCTTTGCGCCTTTCCTGGAACTCGCTTTGGAGACCAGGCTGGCCTCGAACTCACAGAGATCTGCCTGCCTCTGCCTCCCGAGTGCTGGGATTAAAGGCGTGCGCCACCACCGCCCAGCAAATTAAGATATCTTAAAGGGAGAAATTAGTTAAAAGAGAATTTATCCAACATTAAAAAAAAATGGGAAACATTTTTACAATGGAGGGTATTTGATAGCACATTTGGCTGTCTGAAAATGGAACAATTAAATGAGAGGATAATTAATGTTGATGAGATATAACATCAATTATAAATATTATTTGTTTGATTATTTCTGTTTTATAATTTAAAATGTTGGCTAATATGAGTGCCAAGATAAAAATTTTAGAAAAACATGTTAAAATAAATCATAGAGAAATTCAAACCCAGACAGAAAAATATAAAGGTTAAACTAATCTCAGTATTGCATTATGCAGTTACAGACAAAGAGCCTAAGACTTTCGTACAGCCAAACTTAATTTATCCAGTAACCTTACAGGAACTGCCAAATGTTCAAGGCTGTGTACAAGCTCATTGGACTCCTGTGCAAATGTTAGCTTTGAAGAGATTAAAGGAAGCTATAGTCTCATATGTTATGAATTCTCCATTTGTAAAGCAGATTTTAAACTCATGGTCAACTTATAATAGAAATATCCCTCAAGACTGGAAGGGTTTGGTTACAGTTGTCCTAGAAGATAGTCCACAGTTACAATGGAGGACCTAGTGGAAAGATGAAGCTAAGACTATTGAACAAGTATGTAGGGCTAGAGGTATGGAAATTTCCCAAAATCAACATCTTGGAGAATGTGATTATGCTGATAAACAAAGATAATCTTAATATGATTACAATACCCTAATTTTATGCTGAATGGCAACCTTGAATACTTGGGACAGAAACGAAGAAGTAGGAAAGAAAATTGAGTCATTTACAAAAGCTATACAGGGCCCAAAAGAAACCTTCATTGATTTCTTACAAAGGCTGTCTTCAGCAATAAACAGAATGATGCCAAATACAGAAGGTACACAGATAGTAGTTGAGTCTCTGGCTTTGGAAAATGCTAATGCACAATGCAAAAATACAATTAGGCTGTAAAGGCAAGATCAGCACCCTTGGAGGAATGAATCTGAGATACAATGAATATTGAATCATATGACTATGATGATACTTTGATAGGAGAGGTGATTTCCAGAGGTTTGAAGAAAAATAGTAATGTCAGGTGTTTCAATTGTGGTAAACAAGGTTATAAAAGGGATTGTAAACAGGGCATTTCTAGAAACAATGTTCTTTCAAGGAATAAACCCAACAGAATGCCCTTTCCTTCTGGATTATGCAGAAGATGTGGTAAAGGCCAACATTGGATTAACGAATGTGAATATACAAGTGGCGAACAAGGTAATCCTTTCTCTTTGCCATTAGGAAACTCCCTGAGGGGGCCTCTCACAGGTCCCAACGGCAAATTCACTTCAGTCCTTTCCTGCCATTATAGATGAAACCACTTCACAGAGCAATTCAGTAACCTAATGCCTATTGTGAAAAACCACACTGTTCAGTGTGATAGAACAGATATAGAAGAGAGAACAAAAACTTCAGGAGAGACCATAAAGCAATTTTTTGGCAAACTTCTATAAATAAACAAAGACCAAAATTAAAAGTACAAATAAATGATATTCTCATTGAAGGTAGACACAGATGGGTAACAATAATTGCACCAGAATCTTGCCATAAAAAATTATCCTTTTCAAGAGGTAAATGTTCAGCTGTTAGGGACTGGAACATTATCTCTGGTGAAATAGAGTGCAAAATGGGTTGAATGTATAGGGCCAGAAGGACAGAAAGGAAAATTACAGCTATATGTGGCTAATTCAGCTATGAATTTATGGGACCATGATTTATTACAATAATGGAATACCCAGATTAACATTTCTCTGATCTCAGAAACAAACTAACGTATATTTCTGATACAAATATTAGAAGGTATTATAAAGAAGAGTCACTGACCATTTTGATTGTACAAGCACATGGCATAACAGCTGCTGAACTTTCAAAGACATCAACAGCCCTACCTTTAAAATGGTAAACAGACAAGCCTATATGCTGTGGGATGTTCTGTATGTTAAATGTGTTGCTCCGATAGGTTAATAAATAAAACACTGATTGGCCAGTAGCCAGGCAGGAAGTATAGGCGGGACAAGGAGAGAGGAGAATTCTGGGAAGTGGAAGGCTGAGACAGAGAGACACTGCCAGCTGCTGCCATGACAAGTGAGATGTAAGGTACTGGTAAGCCACAAGCCACGTGGCAAGTTATAGACTAATAGAAATGGATTAATTTAAGATATAAGGACTAGATAACAAGAAGCCTGCCATACAGTTTGTAAGCAATATAAGTCTCTGTGTGATTACTTGGTTGGGTCTGATCAGTTGTGGGATGGTGGATGAGAGAGATTTGTTCTGACTGTGGGCCAGGCAGGGAAACTCTAGCTACACCTATATGGATTCAACAGTGCCCTTTAACTACGGAGAAACTACAAGCCTTAGAACAACTGGTACTAGAGCAGTTAAATGCTCAGCATATTGAAGACGCAAGCAGCCTTGGAATTCTCCTGTATTTATTATTAAAAAGAAATCTGGTAAGTAGAGAATGGTAACAAATATAAGAGCAATTAACAAGGTAATTCAGCCAATGGGCTCTCTACAATCTAGAATTCCTTTGCACTTCCTCTTTATGCAGTTGATATTATTTCCTTCTTGGGTCTCTGAGGGAGTTGAAGATTAGATAGTTACAGTTATAGTTTTCCTTGTTAATAAATTAATATACTGCCATAGAAGTAGAGAGCAGATGTAAATATTATACTCATGTATGAAATTCTCAAATAATAATAAAATAAATGCTTAAAATAAATAAGAATAGATACAAATAATTTAAATAATTAGAACATTTTTGAATGAAAGAGTACTGATTTTGTTGTTGCTATTGTTCATATGACTCTTGTCCTATAATGTCATTTAAATGAGCTTATAAAAATTATAATTTTATGTTTGTATTTTGTGTGTGTATTTGTGTGTGTGTGTGTGTGTGTGTGTGTGTGTGTATGTGTGTGTGTGTGTACCGAAGCAAATGAATCATGGTCAGAAGAAAATTTTTGGAATTCTCTTCTCTCTTTTCACCACATAAGCCCTAACAATTGATGGAAAGTTTTCAGTCCATCTTGGCACCAAGTGTCTTTGAAATGATGAACTATCTCACGAGCCTTTAATGAAGTTTTCTTACTCTCAAAGGGAATGAAAAGCAAAGAATCCTGGATCATCAAGAAGGAAGGCAGAACAGTGAGAAAAATGAGAGTGTGTGGTTGACTGCTTTTTTCTTCTTGTATGTTTTATGAGTCATATTTCATGATCGAAATAGAAACTATAACCATATTATACTCATGCTAAACCTGAAGGAGCAGGGAGGCTTGTAAATGAAGGAAGGAGGTATAATTTTACAGCACAGAGCAATGGTGCTGTTTCAGACCTAAGAACATATGTCACAAGATTGTCATGAATTAATTGCATCCACCCACAAAGGAGTGTTTATGAATAGAATTAAAAATAAAGCTTATTTAAAGAGTTGTAAGTGTATAAATTTGAAAGACATAATAAGATAGTTCTGTTAGTAATATAAGTTAGGGTAGAAAGTGAATCAGGTACATTTTGGACTTACCAAAATGGAATAGATAATGGAATTATTTTCTCTGAGTTTGTCAAATGCAAATGGACTAGACATTGTTTGGGTATTTATTGCTTGTATATATTGTATATAGTTATTGTACTTTTTGTATATAGCTTTTCTTATATTAATTAACTTTTTTCTTTTTTTCTTTTCATTAGAGTAGAAAGGGGAAATGTGATATTTTATTTGTGCTGAAATGTGATTTTATTTGTATGTTAATAAATAAAGTTGCCTGGGGGTCAGAACTAATAGCAAGCCATTTAGCAGAAGTCTGGCAGTGGTAGCACACACCCTTAATCCCAATCACATGCCAGGCAGATCTCTATGTGTTCAAGGATCCAGCCAGCATGGAGACACACGCCTTTAATCTCAATACCAACCATAGAGACCTGGAGGTCTGTATAGACAGGCCATGACGAGGAGGTCATATAGTGGGTTTACAACCAATGAGAAGGCAGAACAGAAAGTCAATAAAAAGACACACAGGAAGTAGGTCTCTTTCTCAGGGAAAGGACGGCAGTGGCATGGGGTGGTAAGAAGGTGGTCTCAACTTTTGGCTACTGCTCTCTGATCTCTGGGCTTTTAACTCTGCATTTGGCTTTGTGTTTCTTATTTAATAAAACTGTTTAGAATTACATCTACACTTATTACTTTATTTGTAGGATTTATAGACTGTAATGATGATGGTGAGATTACATTTTGGGGAAATACTGTCTTTAATGGAAATGTTAATTCCTGTGAATTAATACATTTCTATATATAACTCTGTTGTAAAGCCCTGCTGGTCAGTGGTTGCAGTCTGTAAGAGCCTGGCAGCTTTTTCTAAGCATGACAACATGAAGGACTCCCTCCTTCCTGCCCCTCTCCCAGCAAGGGCTTCCTGCTCTCTATCTGCCCTTATTTGGAGGATATCCCCAGGCCTGGATGCCTGACTTATCTCTAGTGTGATTTTTGGCATAATTTCCTGATGGAAGCCTTCCCCATGTTGCACTTATGGTAATAAAGACTTGTACTAGGAGCTTTGCTATACCACTCTGCTGCCACATATGAAGTCTTATAATAAGAAAGTGCCTCTTAATGCAAATTAGAGTTTGTCCCCAAGCTTACCAATTCTAAATATTCCCTATATGCTAGAATAAATTTGAGCTAATTCACCGAAGATAAATTTGAGCTGATTCACCGAAGTCATCTCCACAGCTGTCCCTGCTTTGGCTCCCTCCATCCTCATGGACCAGTACACCAACAATCCCAAGGAAGAAGCAGAGCCATATAACTCAATAACTACATATATATATTTTTATTTATTTTTTTTTTGTGTGTGTGTGTGTGTGTGTGTGTGTGTGTGTGACCTTAGATCAATTGCTGGGACATAAATTATGGAAAGAGAGAATCAATCCTGCAAATTGTCCTCTGACTACTACCATGTGGCACCAATGTTCCATCCCTCCCATTCTCCTTCTCTACAGCATGCACTCCATATACAAAATAATGAAATAAATAAATATGAAGAAAATATAAGTGGAAGGTCCTCTGAGTAGCTTGCCTTTCGGCATTCCATTTGCATTGCCTTCCATGGTTATTCTGTGAATATTTCAATCCTCAGCTTCCAAGCAGCTTTTCCATCTATGTTTTGATGCACCAAGAATCTGGTGTTTTTTCTCCCCAGAAATTTCAATAATCTAATTCTTTTAAGAGATTGTGCCCTCCATAGCAGCATAACAACTCACCCTGGGCATCAGAAAACTGAGAATCTGACCATTAAGGAGGTATGACTCCATCACTGTAATGGGGACCTGCTTGCTTGTCCTTTCAAAAATGGCCATTACATTTTTTTTACTTATTAAAATATTGTGTGTGTGTGTGTGTGTGTGTGTGTGTGTGTGTGTGTGTGTGTGTGTTTGTACACACATGCATATGTGAAGCTAAGTAGATAACTTGCAGAAATCACTTCTCTCATGCTACCATATGGGTCCTGGGGATCCTCAGGCTTGGCAGCATGGGCTCATCTATTTTTTTATTTATTTGTTTCAGGACCCAGGGCAAATGCCAGTCTCTGCTAAGTCCATCTTTCTCATTACTAATACTCTGTGGTATTGTTAGTTATACTGTTATTATTCCAGGTGTAAGAGCTGCTGGCATTCTAGTTTGTAATCCTTTCTGCAAACCTCCCTCTGACTGCTTGTATCTGAGGGAGGTAATTATTTCATACAGAGGATCATATTTTGCTAGTGATATTCTACCCAGTTTTCATTGAATTTTGTGGATATGTGTCAGCTTTGCAAGTAACTTTTCTCATGGCATCTGTTTGTTTGTGTTATGTTCTCCTCACACCTTGACAGGGTTAGCTTGCACCTCCTCATGGATGCTCTACTTGTCTCTGGAACTTTGTTGTTGCTTTCTGTTGAATAGTTCCTACTGGCTTATCTTCAAAATCACTGTTTTCTTTTCCACTGTGGAGTCTCCATGACAACATTTAAATTTCTCTTCCTCTCAGCCTTATGGTGTGATCTGTTTACTTGCCATTCTGGAAGTGTTTATGCATTTGAAACTTTGGGAAGGAATTATAACGTTCCAACCATTTTTTGATAAACATAACATTGGTCAAGTTCCATGGACTGATTTTTGTTCATATTACAAGCTGTATTTCCCAGGCTCTGTGAGCCTTTTATATGAAAGTGAAATATTCTAAATTTTACCTTTGCTCATATTCATTTTTATATTCCTTTAAATATTATAGTTTATTTTTCTATTTTGTGCCTAAGTTACTAAGAAATGGCTTGATCATTTCAGGTCTCAATTTTAACATTTCACTTCTTGAGTCACATTTAGGTGTTAGTGTCAAAGGGGCATTTGATCAGGTTAATTATTCCCTGCTTCTGAGTCAAGACTTCTCCTTTTATTCTATCCACTAGTATGAATCACAGGGATGGATTCCTAGAGAGATTAGGAGTTGTTTTGGGCTTCTTGTAAGTTATGAGGATGTAAACCTGTGGGTACTTTTTCACCTTGAATCAGTAAGCTCCACTCTGCTTCTCAGATTGGTCTGTGTTATTTATTTAGCAGTGCTCTTATCCTGCGAGGAAATGTCACGAAACATGACAGGATCCACTAACAAGAGTTTTATTAAGATAAAAGAGACAGAGGAGTGCTCAGGCCTGCGGAGAGACACGTGTGTGGAGAAGAGAAGAAGGAGCCGGGAATATGGTGTCTGCTTATAAAGGCTGGGTGGTGCACACATACACAGGTCGATGTAGCTACTCCACGCATGCGCAGATCACATGGTTGCGTTGCACGCTCTTCCGTAACCATGCAAAGCCATGGGGTCCTGGTCATGCGAGATGCCTTGACCCGGAAATGGCTATTTTGACCTGGAACTCGTTAGGTGGAAGTGTCTAGGTCTGCTGGGCATGCGCAAACATGCCCATCCATGGGGGCGTGTTGTGAATCCATCAGTCTGTACCAGGTTCTCCCCTGACTATCTACTTACAGAGGATGCTGAAGGCCAGTGTCTAACTTTTAACATTCACTCTTTATTCAATGCTATCCTACCCTAGAAACCCCACATGCCTTGGCCCCCAGACTCTGAGCTCCATCTCAGCTCTGAATGGCCTGGAAATTCTCATCAGTCAGTACTAAATTGTTCCAATGAGAGAAGCTTCATTTTTCCAAAACCAGTCCTCTTTCTTAATATATCTTTTGTCTTAAATCTCTCTCTCTCTTTCTCTCTCTCTCTTTCTCTCTCTCTCTCTCTCTCTCTCTCTCTCTCTCTCTCTCT
>CABHPR010136030.1:6673-18416 GCA_902168415.1 Peromyscus melanophrys | reverse complement strand
GGGGGGGGGGGAGGAATTCCGCTGGACATAAAACTTACTTGCCTAGCATGTATGAGGCCCTGGATTACATCTCCACATTGCCAAAATGAAACAAAACAACCACTACAACAAAACAAAACAACACAGAAGTGAAAATCAAAGAATTCGCGGCTGGAGAGATGGCTCAGCGATTAAGAGAACTGACTCCTCCTCCAGAGGTTCTGAGTTCAATTCCCAGCACCCACATGGTGGCTCACAACCACGGATCTGGTGTGGTCTTCTGGCCTGCAGGGACACATGCAGGCCTAATATTGTATACATTATTAATAAATCTTAAAAAAAAAAGAAAGAAAAGAAAATCAAAGAATTCAGATTCGAATGGGAAAATCTTCAAGTCCTTTCTTTTTCATAACCTTTCTCCCACTTTGTGGTAAAGGGTCATAGAAGCACAGCCTGCTGTGTCAGAACCTTGAAGATTCTTAGGTTGCATTTCAAGACTAGCCAAAATAAGTTGGAAACTAGTTCGTTTTTTCTTTTCATTATTGTCACTGGTTCATCAAATAGAAGGGGTTCATCAAACTGACACAGGTCGAAGATTCCCCAGTCTGTCCGGGGAATTGCGAGCAAAGACTGAAAACACAGTGAGAAGGGGTTCAGACTCCCAGCCCTATCTGCTGCCCAGAGATTCTTGCTGTCCTCTGTAACTCACAGAGGAGCCACCTATGCCAGGTTTCTAGGACACTCAGATGGCAGGTGTGCCCCTCCACTGTTGTCCTAAGACAGGCCAATGTCTGGGAATTCCAATACTCTGGCATTTGAGTTTAAAGAAAATGAAAGGATTGTGTGCCTGGAGTCAAGGCAAAGAGGACACATGAATAGGTAGTGTCAAGGTCGGGTAACAGGAAGGAGACAGAAAGATCTGATTGCTGGAATAACCAGGCTGCTCAAATGAGGGTAACAGAATCCTGTGCCACAGCGCGTCAGCTGATGCTGAGTGGAGTGATCTAGATGAGCACAGCAGGGCTCTTTCCGTTTTCCTTTTGTCCTTCCTTTCTTTTCTTTTTTTCCTTCGTTTATTTGTGAGACAGAGGCTCACTACGTAGCCCTGGCTGGCCCAGAACTCACTGGGTAGACCAGGCTGACCTCCTCCTATCTCTGCCTCTGGAGTGCCACCACACCCAGCCAGGATAGCTGTTTTTCAAGCCCCCTCTGGAATAACAATGTTCTAGTCTCTGTTTGGCAGGCTTCTCTCCTGGAGGTCTGACAAGTCCTAAAAGGCCAAACAATAGGGTAACCCATTAGGGAAAGGCGGGGATGATGTCATTAGAACAAAATATTCTCACTCAGCATTTGTGAAGGCGTCAAACTGCTTTACAGAATCGAATCTACAAATTCAGTAGGAACAGCAACCCTAGCAAGAGAAACAGGTTTTCTAGGCATAACTCTGTACGGTTAATCCGAGGCTCTCAGCCCTTACACAAACACTAACCGGAGAGCTGCAAATGAAGTATCCACTTTATTTAATAGTTGATTCATCACTGCACCAAATGATTAAAAGTATATTTGCATGTTTTTCACCATGTAAAGAGGACAGAGTGAAAATCCATGGAGCAGAAGGATCTGTCCTCTTCATGGTCATGGCTAAAGGCACACTCACCAGCCAGGTCAGAGGTTTGCCAGGAAATAAAAGGAAACCTGGTTAAATTTGAATTTCTTTTTTTAAAAACTTATTTTTGGTATTCTATTCAATGTGTATGGGTGTTTTGCCTGAATGTATGCCTTATCCATATCATTATATCACTATGTGAGTGCCTGGTACCTGCCAGAAAAGGGCGTTGGATCCCCTAGGACCGGAGTTATAGACCATTGTGAGCTGCCATGTGGGTGCTGGGAATTAATTGAACCTGGATCCTCTGGAAAAGCAGCCAATGCTCTTAATCACTGAGCCATCTCTCCAGCTATAAATTTTAATTTTTAGATAAACAACCATATGTTGTTTTGTTTAAAGGAAGAAAGGGTTCATTTTTAACTCACTCTTGGAGGGGACAGTGCACCATAGTGACAGGAAATTGAATCAGCTGGTCACATTGAGTCCACAATCAGGAAGCAGAGGCTAGTGAATCCCAATATGGGTTTTTGTTTATTTATTTTAGCATCAAACACATATCCACTATTTCATGATATATGATTATATTAAAAATGTAAATGGCTGGAGAGAGATGGCTCAGAGCTTAAGGACACTTGCTGTGCTTACAGAAGACCCAGTTCATTTCCTAGCACCTACATGACAGCTCACAACCATAGATAACACCAATTCCAGGGGATCCAGTACTCTCTTTTGGCTTCCATGGGCACTACACACACGTGGTACACAGACATGCATGCAGACACTCACACATACACATAAACTAAATCATTTTTTAAATACACAATAAGAGTTTACAGCTGGGCAGTGGTGGCTCATGACCTTAATCCCAGCACTCGGGAGTCAGAGGCAGGCAGATCTCTATGAATTCAAGCCACCCTGGTCTATAGAGCAAATTCTAGGACAGCCAGGGCTACACAGAAAAACCCCAGGAAACAGCAACGCTTAGGATATTATGACCATCTTGTTATGACTATCTGTTGTTATGACCATCTTGTTATGACTACCTTGTTAGGACCACCTTGCAACCATGTCTTTGTTTTGCAAGAGGTTGTTATAACCAACTTGTTACCTTCTGCTCCTGTAACCCTGCCTATTTGGCTGCCAAACCCCCCATTTGGAAACCCTCTACCCCTGAGCTATAAAACCCTTATCTTCTTTACCTCCAATGTTGACTTCTTGAACCCTGCCTTAGGGGGAGGCACCCATGTACACAAATAAAGATGCTTGCTGTAAAAAAGAAAAAAAAAAAAAAAAGAAAAAAGAAAAAGAAAAAAAAAATCCTGTCTCGAAAAACCAAAAGAAAAAAAAAGAGTTTATACTCATATCAACACTATACATTGTTCATATGGAGTTCTCACTAATTTTCTTGGTGCTAGGGTGGAATCCAGGGCCTTACATATATATCACCAATCCTGCTTTCAAATTGTGAAGACTGCAACCAATGGTATTTAAACTGTTCGCTTGATTTGTGTGTTTGTTTATTTTTAATATTTATTTATTTATTTATTTATTTATGTATTTATGTATTTATTTATTTATTATTAAAGCCACCACCCCCAGCTTGTGTTTGTTTATTTTTTAGAAAAGGTCTCACAATATCCCAGGCTGGCTTCAACTTGTGTATAGCAGAGAATGACCTTGAACTTCTGATTCTCCTGCCTTCACCTTTAGAGTGCTGGGATTAGAGGCTGGTGCTACCAGATCCCACTTTATGTGGCACTGAAGGTAGAGCCCAAGGCTTTGTGCCTCCTGGGAGATCACATTCCCATTTCCGAGCTACATCCCCAGTTCCTGAGCTGTTTGGTTTATAAGAAGGAACTTCAAAAGAGCTTTTGTTTGCACCAATTTTTTTTCTTGAGAGTTGACTGACATTCTGTCATGTTTAGATTTTTCTTTTTTTCTTTTTTTTTTTTTTTTTTGTTTTTTGAGACAGGGTTTCTCTGTGTAGCTTTGCGCCTTTCCTGGATCTCGCTCTGTAGACCAGGCTGGCCTCGAACTCACAGAGATCCGCCTGGCTCTGCCTCCCGAGTGCCGGGATTAAAGGCTTGCGCCACCACCGCCCAGCATGTTTAGATTTTTCAACCTATGAAACCCTAAAAAGGATCTCTTTTTTGATTTTCCTATATTCAGGTTGTTTACTTTAGTGGAAGACAGCATAGGTTAATGTCTCAGTCACAGTTCCATTGCTGTGAAGAGACACCAGGACCAAGACAACTCTTACAAAAGTAAGTATTTCACTGGGGCCTGGCTTACAAGTTCAGAGGTTTAGTCCACTGTCATGACTGGGAGCATGGCAGCCCCAATGATGCTGGAGAAGTAGTTGAGAGCTATCCTGATCCATAGGCAGGCAGAGGGAGAGAGAAACTCTGGACTCGGGTACAGGCTTTTGAAACCTCCAAGCCCACCCCCAATGGCACACTTCCTCCAACAGGGCTACATCTCCTAATCCTCCTCATCCTTTCAAACAGCTCCACTCCCTGATGACTAAGCATTCAAATATAGGAGCCTATGAGGGCCATTCTCATTCAGAACCTCCACAGTTAATTTCAACTGGCTCCATAAAAATCAGCTTGTCTCACCAAATAGTTCAGATACTTTACATATTACTTCTGAGATCAGATACTTGTGTTCAGAATAGGGTAGCAATTGTACTGTGTTTGTTTAATAAAAAATTACTTTGAGAGTGATATTGGCAAGATTTTGTCAGGTGGCAGCCAAGAGCTGACATACCACAGAGAAACCAATGATGGTTTTCATTTCTCTCTGGTCACTGGTACTGTCTCAATATACTTTGAACACTTCCACTACCTAACAATGACTCAGGCTGACATTCCAGACCTGATTCAGCCTCTCCTGTGAATATCAAAGCTTAAATTTACCTATTTATATTTCTTTATTTGATTTCTTAAGAAAGGGTTTCTCTATGTAACCCTGGCTTTCTGGAACTCACTCTGTAGACCAAGCTGGCCTTGAACTCACAGAGATCCAACTGCCTCTGCCTCCAGAGTGCTGGAATCAGAGGTATGAACCACCTCACCTGGATTTAAAATTGTTTTATTACAGGGCTGGGAAGATGGGTCAGAGGTTAAGAGCACCGACTGCTCTTCCAGAGGACCTGGGTTCAACTCCCAGCACCCACATGGCAGTTCACAACTATCTGATATGATCCACCATAACTGACTTTCATAGGATTTTTTTAAAAAAATGTTTATTTAGCTAGGCATGGTGGCATACAACTTTAATCCCAGGACTCAAGGGGCAGAAGCAGGCACATCTCTGTAAGCCTAAGGCCAGCCTGGTCTGCATAGCAGTTCCTGGCCAGCCAGTGCTACATAATTAAGAACCTGTCTCAAAAAAGACAAACAAACAACAACAAAAAATGTTTATTCATGTATTATGTGAGTTCAAGTGCAGGCCACAGCAGGTGTGTGGGGATTGGAGGACAACTTTTGGAAATCGGTTCTCACTTTCCACCTTATTGAGTTCAGGGTCTGTTTCTGTGCCATGTTGTGTGTGCTCTAGGCCACCTGATGCACAAGCTTCTGGGACCTAGAATGTAGGTGATCTGCTGTCTCAGCCCCCTATCTCACCTCAAGAGTGTGTTCTGGCAATCAAACATAAGTAACCAGGCTTGCATGGCATGGTGTGGTGGTTTGAAAGGAAATAGCCCCCAAAGGGAGTGGCACTATCAGGAGGTGTGGCCTTGTTGGAGGAAGTATGTCACTGTGGGGGCGGGCTTTGAGGTTTCCTGTGCTCAGGATACTGCCCAGTGAGCCAGTTGACTTCCTCTAGCCTCTGAGTCAAGATGTAGGACTCTCAGCTCCAGCACCATGTCTGTCTGCATGCTGCCATGCTCTCCACCATGATGATAATGGATTAAACTTCTGAAACTGTAAGCAAACCCCCTCAATTAAATGTCTTCCTTTATAAGAGTTGCCATGGTCATGTTGTTTCTTCATAGTAATAAAAACATAACTAAGACACATGGCTAGCACTTTTACCCCCTAAGCTGTCTCCCCCTAGCCCTTTCATGAGATCATTTATTTGTTTTTTGGTTTTGGTTTTTGGTTTTTTGAGACAGAGTGTCACCGTGTAGCTCTGGCTGTTCTGGAACTCACTCTGTAGACCAGGCTCTGACTTGAACTCACAGAGATCTGCCTGCCTTTGCCTCCTGAGTGCTGGGATTAAAGGTGTGCATCACTATGCCTGGATTCCCAGCTTATTTAATAATTTAATTCTTCAGAAAAAATCATCTCTTTACTTGTTTATTGTGTTTATTAAATGCTTAGTATGCACCATGATTTTGTGTGTGTGTGTGTGTGTGTGTGTGTGTGTGTGTGTGTGGTGTGTTCTTGCATCCACACACAAGCCATAGATCAATGTCCGATGTCTTCCTCTATTGCTCTCTACCTTATATTTTTATTTATTTATTTTTATTTTTATTTTGGTTTTTCGAGACAGGGTTTCTCTGTGTAGCTTTGTGCCTTTCCTGGAACTCACTTGGTAGCCCAGGCTGGCCTCAAACTCACAGAGATCCTCCTGGCTCTGCCTCCCAAGTGCTGAGATTAAAGGCGTGCGCCACCACCGCCCGACCTCTACCTTATATTTTTAGAGATAGGATCTGAATCTGAACCTAGGGCTCACCATTTCAACAGGATTAGTTTGCCTGCTAGCTCCAGAGACCCTCTTATCTCCAAGGATTGCATGAGAGCTCTACCAAGCCTGGCCTCTTACCTGAATGTTGGGGATCTGATTGTAAGACAAGCACTTTACCAACTATGTCTTCTCGCTAGACTCCAATTTTATTTATTTATTTATTTTTGTTTTGTTTTATTATGGTGTGTGTGTGTGTGTGTGTGTGTGTGTGTGTGTGTGTGTGTGTGTGTGTGTGTTTGGGTTGGTTGAGACAGGGTTTCTCTGTTTCTCCGTGTAGCCTTGGCAGTCCTAGAATTTACTCTATAGACCAGGCTGGCCTCAAACTCACAGAGATCTGCCTGCCTCTGCCTCCCGAGTGCTGGGATTAAAGACGTGCGCCACCACTGCCAGGCCATCATTTTTTTTAAATTCTGTGCGCATGGGTGTTTTGCCTACAAGTATGTCTGTGTAGTATGTGTGTGCTAGTGCCCAAGGATGTCAGAAAAGTGTATTGGATCCCCTGGAACTGGAGTTACAGATTGTTGTGAGCTGCTATGTGGGTGCTAAAAATAGAACCTAGGTCCTTGCAGGAGCAACAAGTGCTCTTAACCACTTAAGCCATCTCTCCAGGCCCCACAATTCACCTTTTTCATATGGGTATAGAAGCTTTTACTGAGAAATAATGTACATATAGTAAACTGGGCAAACCTGAAGTGGTCAGATCAATGGCTTGAGAATTGTAGCTGCAGTGTAACTATGATTTCAAACAAGACATAGAGCCTTTTTAACAAGCCAGGAGCTTTTTCCTGGTCTTTTCAGTCAGCTCTATTACCCACTCACACTAGCCTGACAATTACTTTCTGCATCCCAATGCCACAGAGTATTTTTGCCTCCTGTTCCTGTCCCTCACAGCAGGGGGATCTCTTGGTATGGTTTGCATCTGTGGGCCAGATCTATGTTATACAATCTGCTTGTCTGTTTGTCTCATGTGTCTCAGACTGGCCTCAAACTTACTATGTAGCTGAGAATAATAACCTTGATTTTCTGACCCTCCTGCCTCTACCTCTTGAGTGTTGGGACCACGAGCATGTGCTAGTACACCTGGCTAACTCGATGCTGGATCATGAGTTAAGTATCTGTTTAACTTTATAAGAAACTGCCAGCCAGGCAGTGGTGGCACACACTTTAATCCCAGCACTCGGGAGGCAGAGGCAGGTGGATCTCTGTGAGTTCCAGGCCAGCCTGGACTACCAAGCGAGTTCCAGGAAAGGTGCAAAGCTACACAGAGAAACCCTGTCTCGAAAAACAAAACAAAACAAAAAAAAAACAAAAAAAAAAGAAAGAAAGAAAAAGAAACTGACAGATAATCTCCAAAGTAGTGGTATTATTTTACCCCAGAGAGTCCTGGTTTCTCTTCATTTCACTAACATTTACTATTAATCCTTTCAGCCCTTCTAGTGAATGTAAAGTGGCAGTTCATGGTTTGCATTTAATTCAAATACCTTGATCACTAACCATCTTGGGTATTATCACAATTGGGTTCCCTTGGTAGTAAAGGCAAAGAGAAAATTAATAGGCAGGAAGGGTTTTTTGTTGCTCTTGTTGTTTTCTTGGTTTGTTGCTCTTTGGTCTTGAGGGTTTCATGTAGTCCTGGCTGGCCTCCAGCTCACTATGTAGCCGAGGATAACCTTGAACTTTACTCATCCTCATAGCTCGGTTTCCTGAGTGCTGGGATTACAGAGTGTGTCACCACGCTTAGCTGGCAGGAAAGGGTGTGGGTAGGTGGCGTATACATGGATATGTGGTTATGTGCACGTGTGTGTGCACATAGGTGTCTGCCAGAAGTCACTGGGTGTGCCCCTTGATCACTCTCCATCTTATTTTTTGAGACAGGGTTTTTAACTAAACCTAGAGTCTGTCAATCCTGCTAGAGAGGCTGGCCCTGAGCTCCGAGAAGTCTCCTGCCTTTTCTGCCCCAGCATGAGAGTGACAGATGTGTTAACATGTCTGGCTTTATGTAGGTTCTAAAGATTCAAACTCAGGTCCTTAAGCTCATGCAGTAGACATCAGTTGAGCCATCTTCATAGCCACCTGGCAGGAAGTCTTTAAAGATGTCCTTTGCTCACAATCTGAAGTGTATTAGACCATGTTCAGTTGGTATAACAAAATACCCGAGTCAAGTCATTGACTTCAAAATAGAGGTTAAGCCAGTCCTGGTGGCAGATGCCTGTAATCCCAGAACTTGGGAGGCTGAGGCAGAAAGATTACCTTGAATTAAGGCCATCCTGGACTAGAGGCTGAGTACCAATCAAGGACACATAGCAAGACCTTGTCTTTTTTTTTTTTTAACTTTATTTCATTTATTTATAATGTCTATGGTTGTTTTTCCTGCATACCTGGTATCGGTGAGACCATAAGAGAGTGTCAGATATCCTGGGACTATAGTTATAGATGGTTGTGAGCCACTATATGGGTGCTGGGAATCGAACCCAGGTCCTCTGATAGAGCAGTGCTCTTAACTACTGAAGCATCTCTCCAGCCCAACAAGTCCTTGTCTTTAAAAAGATCATTATAAAGGTGGTTTATTTAAATCATGGGTCTAGAGGCTGAAAAGTTTAACGGGATGGTCCTGGCATCTGGTAAGGGCTTTGTCTGTCACATCAGAACATGGCAAGAGGGTATCACATGGTGAGACAGAGCAAGCACCAGCCTGGGTCTCTCTCCCTCTTCTAAGTAGCCCACTAATGTCATTATGGTGGCCCTACCTTCACAACCTCACCTGATCTTCACTTCCCCCCAGGGTCCACCTCCAACTACCATAAAGGTGACAAACTGGGAGATTGTACCAAAATAATTGAGGATGAATACCTTATGAAGAAAACAGTTTGTTTAGCTCACAGTTGTGAAGGCTGTGAGCTAAAGATCAAGCCGTTTCATTTGTTCAGACTATCTGAAACTCCCCTTGGCTACGTCACATCAATGTAGAGACTCAGAAAGGGAAAAGGATGGGGGCTGGAGAGATGCCTCAGAGGTTAAGAACACTGACTGCTCTTCCAGAAATCCTGAGTTCAATTCCCAGCAACCATCTATAATGAGATCTGATTCCCTCTTCTGGCATACAGGCAAACTTGCAGAAAGAACACTGTTTACATTAAATAAAATAAATCTGAAAAAAAAAAGAAAGAAAGAAAGGGAAAGGGAAAGGGCTGCATGCAGAAAGGCCCAAGCATGTTGGGTAGCCTTGCTTTGTAATGACACATTCTAAAAGAACTAATGGATGCTTTGATAATGACATGAGTCTCTTCTGAGGACAGTATGTCTGATAACCGAATCATCTTCCATTAGACTCAACCCCTGGAAGGTTCTACAACTCACACTGCTATTGTGGACAAAACTTCAATGACATAACCCCACCCCACCCCAGTGGACCCACTGAAACTATATCCAAACCATAGCAGGAGTTAAATCTCTGCGATGTAGACTCTGGACTTGAGAGATGGTTCCGTGGACAAATCTCTTGCTGTGAAAATATGAGAACCTGAGTTGGAATTCCAGAAGCCACATAAAGCTAGAGTTGGTAGTATGCATCTAGGATTCCAACACTCTTACTGAGAGGTGGAGAATACCCAGAAACTCTTGAGGCAGATGGTCTGGTCTCTATGCAGCCAGGAACAAATGAAACCCTGACTCAAAGAAGAAAAAACAGCTGACACCTGAGGTTATTTTACGATCTTCACATTCAAGCGTGGCATGTGCCACCACCACCCCCCCCCCCCCCCCCACACACACAGAGGGATGCAGGAGGTTTCCGTGAGCTACAGACCAGCCCTGGCTATGGAGGGACACCATGTCTAAAAGGAAGGAAAGGAAAGGAAAAGAGAAGAAGTGAGCTCTCACCTCTCAGAGGGCTCAGCTGACCCTCTAGAAAGCAATGAGCCTTCAAAAGTTTCTGAGTTTGGGCAAAGGGCTGGGTCTTTATACACTCATGTTCATTAATCTTTGGATATAGGCCACCGGGAGAAAAGAGAGTGACCATAGACAAGCTGAGGTCATCACTGAAGTGACTGACAGTTGAGGGCTGTTTGCTGGCAGGCAGCCTTCCCAACAGCTGAGGACAAGGTTTTTCATATGAAAGGAGAATTACAGCAATTTCCGGAAGTGCCTGTTCATGACTCATTGTTCATTCAGACACCTCTGTAAGTATCTGTTCAAATCTTACCATTCAATGGATCGTTGTCTTTTGTTGTTGTTTTTAGCTATTCCTTATATTATCTGGATATGCATGCTTTATCAGGTATATGAATATTTATATTCTCCCGTCCTTCCTAATGGTTACTTCATTTTCTGTTTTTAATCTTTTGGGATTTTTTTGTTTGTTTGTTTATTTTGTTGTTATTGTTTTCAAGACAGGGTTGATTACTATGTGAAGCCCTGGCTGTCTGGGAACTCGATCTGTAGACCAGGCTGTCCTCAAACTCAGAGATCTGCCTGCCTCTGCCTCCCAGGTGCTAGGATTAAAGGCGTGCGCCGCCACTACCTGGCCTCTTTGTGTTTTTTAAAGGTATTTATGATTTTTAGTTACATGTAAGTGTGTGTGTCTGCATGTGGGTACGGGCACATGAGTGCAATTGCCCTCAAAAGCAAGCATCAGATTCCCCTGGAGCTGGAATTATAGACAGTTGTGAGATACCCGAAAAAGAATTTTTTTTTGGTTTTTTCGAGACAGGGTTTCTCTGTGTAGCTTTGCGCCTTTCCTGGAACTCGCTTTGGAGACCAGGCTGGACTCGAACTCACAGAGATCCGCCTGGCTCTGCCTCCCGAGTGCTGGGATTAAAGGCGTGTGCCACCACCACCCGGCCCGAAGAAGAATTTTAAATATTGATGGTCTAATATGATGCACATGAATCACACACTCACACATATCATACAAAAAAGTTAAATTAGCCAGGCGGTGGTGGCGCACGCCTTTAATCCCAGCACTCAGGAGGCAGAGCCAGGCGGATCTCTGTGAGTTTGAGGCCAGCCTGGGCTACCAAGTGAGTCCCAGGAAAGGCGCAAAGCTACAGAGAAACCCTGTCTCGAAAAACCAAAAAAAATAAAATAAAAAATAAAATAAAATAAAAAAATAAAAAAAATAAAAAGTTAAATTATATTATATTTAATTTAAGAGCTAGAAAGAACTTCAAAGATTTTCTAGTCCAACAAACAATTTTACAGAAGAAATCAAGGCACTGAGAGGTTCCAGAGAAAAATAAAGGATTTGATGGTACTGTTTGAAATCAAGGAGATGCTAGTGACCACCAAGAAAAATGTCTTTTTTTCCCAATATTTTTATTTACTTAAAAAATTATATGTGAGGCCAGGTGGTGGTGGCGCATGTCTTTAACCCCAGCACTCAGGAGGCAGAGCCAGGTGGATCTCTGTGAGTTCAAGCCCAGCCTGGTCTACAGAGCGAGATCCAGGACAGGCACCAAAACTACA
>CABHPR010136029.1:0-35653 GCA_902168415.1 Peromyscus melanophrys | reverse complement strand
CCTATGCCTATGCCTATGCCTATGCCTATGCCTATGCCTATGCCTATGCCTATACCTATACCTATACCTATACCTTTATCTATATATGTGGAGGACTTGAAACTTAAGGGAGATGTAATGGGGAGGGAGCAGAAAAGTTAGCAGAAGGGAGTGGGATTGGATAAGATTAATATGTATTGTATACATCTATGAAATTTTCAAGTAAAGAATTCACAGGGAGCCAGATTTCTACACTTTATTCAAAGTATTAAATGTGACAAGTAATACCTAGAGAAATCACTGAAAATGCTATACAAACAGTAAAAAAAAAAAAATAGCGTGTGCACACACACACATCAAAATGAAATTTTTAAATTGTCAAGTAACTCATTCAGAAGAAATGAAAACAGAGGGAAGAAATAAAAATAAAAATAAATGAGAGAATCGAACTATATCCATAATTACAGTAAATAAGTATGTTCTGCCTTACTTTTATAGCACCAAACTGAAAGCAATCAAAATGTTCCTCCTAGCTTTCATGGTACCGAAGGCATCAAGCAAGCTTCCAAAGGAGGGAAGCAACCAACAGTCCGACCCATCTATGATGCATATGAACCGCAACTACCATGGCATAATAACCCTAAGGGTCCAGGAATGGCACACAGAACTTGGTGGTAACCATCAACTCTAATTGAACTTGAGACCCACTCAACAGGAGGGAGGCCATGTCTGGTACTGGAAATCCAAATAACTACCAGTGCTAGTGAAGTCATGGTTATTGGAGGAGAATCTACAACCACTACTTTACTAAGTCAACATAATCACTAACAATCTATAAACATTTGTGATATTTTTCATTCACAAGATTTTGATCCTGTGTATTTTTACACGTGTGCTAATTAAGACTTCACGTTTTCAAGAACATTCTCTCCATACTGTACTATCGTATCTCAGCTAAACTAACATTATTTGAGGCTTCCCTATAATCTGAATGGAAACAAGTCCTTTCCATTACATTCTTGTGTGTGGTAGAATCGTCAAGACTGTGTAGCTGTTCCACATGCTGTAGGTATGAGTCCTCTTATTCGAAGATAACTGGAGTCCTTGAGGCTTTCCTGCACACATATGGTTTCTCTTCGATGTGAGCTTCTTTTGTGCATTTAAACAGCACTAGAATGACTGAAGGCTGTCTCCACAGTGCTTATATGTATGGTTCTCTTCTTTGAGAATTCTTTTGTGTATCTGAAGGAAATCGAACACTGGAAGGTTTTCCTGCAATTTTTGTTATTGATGGTGGGTTGGCTTTTTTGTTTGCTTGTTTTGTTTTTGTTTTTTCATTCATGATGTTTCTCTGCCATGTACATTCATGCATGTTTCTGATAGAAAATTGAATAACTGAAATTTCTCCCACACTGCTTACATGGAGGTTTCATTTCAATGTGAGCACTTTCATGGAACTGAAGAGTACTTGGGTGGCTAAAATCTTCCCTATATGGCTTATATTCATAAGGATTCTCCTCAGCATGGGCCCTTGTATAATTTCTAAGAGAACTGAGAAAACTGAAGACTTTATCACATTGCTTACCTTTACACAGTATCTCCAATGTGTACTTTTTCTTTGCTTCTGGAAGCACTGGAAATAAGTTAAAGTTTTCCAGAATTCTCGTTCAGTTTTGTTGCTATACTAAACATCAGGACCAAAAGCAACTTGGGGCGGAAAAAGTTTAATTGGCTTTATTTCCAGGTTACAATCCATCTTAAGTGAAGTCAGGGCAAGAACTCAAAGGAGGAGTTTTAAGCAGAAACCAGGAGAACACTTGTCTACTGGCTTGCTTCTTGTGGTCTAGTCAGCAAGCTTTTCTATATAACCCAGGCTAACCTGTCAGAGATAGTGCCACCCACTATGGGCTGAGTCCTTCCTTACCAACCAGCAATCCTGACAATGCCCCACAGACATGCTCACAGGCCAATGAAAGTAATTCAATTGATTGAGGTGAGACACTCTTCCCAGGTGTCTCAAGCTGACAACCATTATTTGCCATCACAACATTTTGCTCCATTTTCCTCGTAATCATATTCTTTGTTGCATGAGTTCTGAATGGAATGAATGACAAATGAGGACACATACACACACATGGGGCAGGGGGTGTTGATTTCACATGCAGAAGTTTTCTTGTTCAAAACAATCTAAAGTTTTCACAGATGGTTTCTTCACTTATGTTCACAGTATCTCTACTACTTGACTTCTGTTGGGACTTTGGTAGCCATCTTCAATGTTCTGGCTACCCATTTTTATATCATAGAGGATATACTTCATAAGGTTTCTTCTACCACTTGACTTCTTACATATCACCTGGGACTTCTGTAGCCATCTTCAATATTCTGGTCTTCACTTTTTTTTTCCTACAGAGGCCATGCTCTAGAAGGGTTCCCACATCATATTTCTATAGAGGGTCTTCTGGGAAAAATCCAGAAAAGCACACACCCCAGGATGAAGTTCACAGCCATAGCTTCAAAGGTCAGTAACTCTATTTCCAGTTTCTGGTGACCCAGGTTCTCCCAAGGCTCTGAAAGCCTATGCAGATCACAACACAACAGAGAAGGAACCACTCAGAGTCTCTCTGAACAGCACACATGTGGTCCCAATAAAGTCTTTTAGATGGATTTACACAGTATTCTGACTTTTAAAACTTGTCTCAGGAACTGTATCCATATGATTAGATTGATACCATTCTTGAGATGGTATAACTTTATACCATTTCAAAAATTTATTTAGCTTATAAATTTATAATCATAAAATAGACTAATGAGTGCCAGATGTAAGGTATTTGGGGGCAAGGAAATGAGGTGTGACTACAAAGAAGTACCATAGGAAGTAACTTTGTAGGAATGGAATAATTCCTTATCTCAAATATGGTGACTGACATCAACTATTTATATTATACAATGACATAGAACTATATACAACTGTGCCAATGTGGATTTTCTGATTTTGACATTGTAGTCTAATTATGTAAAATAGAATATTGCTTTAAAAATGGACAAAGGATAAATGGCCTATTCTATATTTTTGCAAATTTTGTTTGGTTTTTTATTTTTGAGACAGGGTTTCTCTGTGTAGCCTTAGCTGTTCTGGAACTCACTTTGTAGACCAGGCTGGCCTCAGACTCACAGAGATCCACCCGCCTCTGCCTCCCGAGTGCTGGGATTAAAGTCATGTGCTACTACCACCTGGAAATTTTGCAACTACTTACAAATTTTATTTTAAGGTAATATAATAAATTCTGAGATCTAGACCACACAAGTAAATTATTAAATAAGAATCTTTGGGAGCAGAAAGCAGATAACACTAATTCTTTATAAAGTTCTGCAAATTCTTTATAAAGTTTGGCTGGAGAGATGGTGTTCTGGCTAATTTTATGTTAACTTGACACAAGCTAGAGTCATCTGAGAGAAAGAAGCTTCAGTTGAGAAAATGCTTCCACAAGATCGGCTGCAGGTAAGCCTGTAGGACACTTTTTTGATTAACAATTGATGTGGGAGTTTCCAGTCCACTGTGGATGAGGCCATCCCTAGGGTAGTGGTCCTGTGTTCTATAAGAAAGCAAGCTGAGCAAGCTAGTAAGCAGCACTTCTCCATGGTCTCTACATCAGCTCCTGCCCTGTTTGAGTTCCTTTCCTGACTTTTCTTCAATGATGGACTACAATGTGGAAGTGTAAGGCAAATAAATCCTTTCCTCCCCAACTTGTTTGGTTATGGTGTTTCATCACAGTAATAGAAACCCTAACTATGACATATGGCTCAGTGGTTAAAAGCACTTGTTGAAGCCGGGCGGTGGTGGCGCACGCCTTTAATCCCAGCACTCGGGAGGCAGAGCCAGGTGGATCTCTGTGAGTTCAAGGCCAGCCTGGACTACCAAGTGAGTTCCAGGAAAGGCGCAAAGCTACACAGAGAAACCCTGTCTCCAAAAACAAACAAACAAACAAACAAACAAAAAAAAAAAAAGCACTTGTTGATCTTTCAGAGGACCCAGGTTTGGTTCCCAGCACCCATACGGTAGTACACAACCATCTGTAACTCCATTTCTAGAGAATTACATTCAGAGATCTGATACCCTCTTCTGACATCTACAGGCACCAGATGTGCACATACATACATGCAGGCAAAACACATAAGCATAAAACAAATACATTTTAAAGTTCTGAAAAGTTTCATTTACTTCACCAAGAAACACAAAGGTGAAAATCTGACAAAATAGATGTTATAAAAAGAAAAAGGTGTGTATTTCCCACACTTAAGCATATGTAAAACATTACTATGTGCATTAGCTATCCTTGAATTATTAAAGCTACACTACGACCATATATTTTCTTTTTAAAAATATCTCTATAGAACACTTGGGACCTATATAAGAAAAGGAGTAGAAAACAGGAAACTATATGTAGTTATCAAAATAGTCAATTTAATAAACCACTAATAACTAAACCAAACTTTGACGTAGGGATTCAAAGATATGGCGGTAGTAAACTATAAGACCAGCCCTTGGGAGTCCATAGGCAGTAGCATCAGGAGTTCAAGATCATCCTCTGCTACACAGCAAGTACATGAGACACTCTCAAAAATAAATCTAACTATTCCAGAATCTTGTGATTCAAGTCTCAGAAAATACTCCAGAAAAAAATCCCCCAAGATATTTGGCTAAGCTACCTAATATGATGTTTTCTCATCTGCCCATATTTGCATATGAAAAACAACTGCTGAACTGGCAAAATTGCTCAGTAGGTAAAAGCACTTACCACCTAGGCTCATGACCTGTATTTGACCTCTGAACATACACTGTGGCACATGTACACACACGTACACACACACACACATACACAACAATCATCATAATCAATGTCAAATATAATTTTTAAAAACCCTCATCTATGTGCACCTGGACAGAAGACTTCAAAACCAAGGCCCTTCCAGAAGACTGAAAGGATCTCAGATACATCCACACACCCAGTTTATGTATAGCTACCAAGAGGTGGAAAACAACTGCCTAGTGATGAAAAACAATGTGCATACTCAGATGGCTAGCTGGCTCAGCAGATAAAAGCACTTGCTGCACAAGCTTAATGGCCTTAAGTGGATCACAGAACTTCCTGACTTTGAGGGTCTTACAAGGAACAATCACAAATCAAAGAACTTGAGGGCAACTTGCCACAGCCTCATAGTGGAAGACAACCAGAGGGAGCAGTCATGTGGAGGGGTAGGCGTATGGGGGTAGTCATGGAGAGGGAAGAGCTGGGATTGTTGATCTATCAAATATTTCAGACAGCAGGAGGTCAGCTGGGGCAGTGAATAGTATGGGGAGGTGGGGAGGTTAGTAGCTTTAACTCTGTGGCTAGGAGCTGAGTCCATAGGAGGATAACTGTGGAATCTGGCAGTCTCCAGCCTGAGGTCAGAAAGTGGATCAGTCTCTAGAGCCATCTATCACTGTGCTAAGGCTGAGAATTTTGAAGCTCCATTGGTGTATTTGGCTTCCACAGCCTCATCTCTCCAGCTGGGGACTTAATTTTGAGTTTAGTCCGAAGACAAGAGACTGGTCTGCCTGAACAGCAATCATATACTATAATCAAATTATCTTCATTCCAGGGATACAAGGATAGTTCAGGTAAGATATGCCTTAATTTCAACACCTGAGAGGCAATGGCAGGCAGATTTCTTAGTCCTAGAGCAGCCAGGGTTATGTAGTGAGACCCTGTCTCAAATAATCAATTAATTAAACCAGTTAGTATAGGTGTATAAGTGAACATATGTAAACATCAATTTAATATTTTGTGAGACTTAGAGAAATTAATCAAAGAAAAAGCATTTTTAAATTCATTATGTGTATAGAAACTTCTGACAGTTTCTAAAACTTTAAACTTTCTACGTCATGGGTTTTCCTTATTTTCTTTATATAGTCTTATTTTCAAAATCATTTAGTATTTAGTTCAGAAGTATTTCCATTATTGCTCAGATGCAAATATTTTTACTCAATTCTAAGAGAACTTCACTCAAACCCATTGAATTGATGCTTTTTTTTATACTTACATACAGCCAGGTGGTATCTCCAGAGAAATCCAACTAGGAAAACAGAAAATTCTAGAATAACAGGGAACTAATAGCCAACCTGTAATATGTAATTATTTTTTAAATAGTTTCTATTCATCATTCATGGTTTTTTTTGTTTTGTTTGTTTTTGTTTTTGTTTTTTAGTTTTTTGAGACAAAGTTTCTCTGTGTATCTTTGGAGCCTATACTGGAACTCACTCTGTAGTCCAGACTGGCCTCAAACTCACAGAAATCCATCTGCCTCTGCTACCTAAGTGCTAGGATTAAAGACACACGCCACCACCACCCGGCTCATTCAGTATTTTTTTAAATACTAAAAACAATTACTAGAAGAGACTGAAATTGATGGCATGTTACTTAAGAATTAGTCTAAAGTTTTAAATTGAAGATGAGCTTCAATGCATAGGAGAGTATGCTTCCTTTACAAAGCAGCACATATTCAGACCCATGCGATAGATTTGTAAAGTAATACTGAAAAGTATACTATGAGGTGACTGTGGTAAGAAATCAGACAAGAAGGTTCCGCCATTAGACACAGTTGCCATATGGTCTACCCAGAGGTCTAAAATAGATCTTGATATTGAAATCTTTCTACTCTCAAATAGCCTAACTCAAAAGGAACCAGCTAACTTTTTTCTGACGGATAGTTCTATCAAGTTTTCAACTGTATGAGAAATTCTAATTTGTTGGGCCATGTATTAATTAATTATAAAGTTAAATAACCAAATAGAATATCTGCAAAGGAAGTAAGTAGACATTTCACAAAGAAGCTACAGATATGGCACAAAAAGGTACTAAACATCATTAGGAAGTCAGAGACTGACAACAGTAAATGTTGACAAGTGTGGTGGTTTGAAAGAAAATGGCCCCCAAAGGGAATGGCACTATTAAAAGGTGTGGCCTTGTTGGAGGAAGTGTGTCACTGTGGGGTGGGCTTTGAGGCCTCTTTTGCTCAAACTTCCCTCAGTGTGACTATCAGTTGACTTCCTGTTGTCTGCAAGATATAGAACTCTCAGCTCTAGCACCACATCTGCCTGCATGCCACCATGCTCCCCCAACATGATGATAATAAACTGAACCTCTGAAACTGTGAGCAAGGCACCCTGACTGTTTTCTTTATAAGGGGTGCCATGGTCATGGTGTCTCTTCAGAGCAACAAAAACCCTAAGACAACAGGGAAGCAGAACAACAATAATAAAACACTCATACAACCCTCTGAAGTAGGGTTCTAGAAGAAAATTAAGAATTGGGTAAAATTACAAGAGTGATATGTCTCAAGCATAGTACAAACTAGAATCTTATTAGATTTAAAGGAATCTATACTCACAAGATGCTAGCTTACTACCTCTAATAGTTACCTTAGTGGCAAAGGGCTTAATTCTCTTTGAGAGCCCTAAGAAGACAAGCATCATAAATTATTAGTTACATTATTAAATCAAAGAGCACTGCAGAAAACTATTTGGTCATTTCCTGTCAAGTTAAAGACATACTTATCACACAACCCAAAAATTCCACTATTGGCCCAAAAGAAAAAAAAATGGCTATAAAACAACAACAGGTACAAGGGATGGAGAGGGAGCTCTGTGGTGGTATTTTATCTGTGTACCCCAATAAAGTTTATCTAAGGATCAGAGGAAAATTATCTGAGGATCAGAGGAGGATCTGTGAGTTCGAGACCACACAGGGCACAGAGCCAGGCGTGGTGATACATATCATTAATCCCAACAATAATCATAAAGGTCTGGAGGTCTATACAGACAGGAAGTGACAAAGCTGGGCAGAAGAGGAAGTGATATAGCTGGGCGGAGAGAGGAAATGAGATGGTAGAACAAAAAGGATGTAGGCATGAGTATACAGGAAGTAGGATCTCCAAGTGGTAAGAACGTGGCTGGCTTCTTTCTGCTTTTCTGATCTCTCAGCTTTTTAACCCTAATATCTGGTTCCAGGTTTTTTATTAATAAGACAATTTAGCAATTTGTCTTACATTTGGCGCCCATAAAGGCAAGATCAGTACCCTTGGAGGGTTGGATCAGGGACACAATTAATATTGAATCTCATGACCACGATGATACGTGGATAGGAAAGGTGATTTCAAGAAGTTTGAAGAAAAATAATAATGTCAGATGCTTTAATTGCAGTAAACAAGGCCACCTAAAAAGGGAATGTAAACAAGGTGTTCCTAGAAACAATGTTTCTTCAAGGAACAAGGGCAACAGAAAGTAATCCAAACAGAATTCTGGATTATGCAGAAAGTATGGTAAAGGTAAACATTGGACTAACAAATGTAGATCAATAAGGGACAGACAAGGTAATCTTTTGCCTTTATTGTAGGGAAACTCTGAGGGGCCTCTCACAGGCCCCTGCCGCAAATTCAGTTCAATCCTTTCCTGTCATCATAGAAGAAATCCCTTCTCAAAGCAATTAAATAGCCAAATGCCTATTGTAATAAACCATACAGCTCGGGGTGATAGAACACCTATAGCAGAGAGAACAGGAAATTCAGGAGAAACCATAAAGTGAATTTTTTGGCAAACTTCTATAAATGAACAAAAACCAAAATTAAAAATACAAATAAATGACATTCTCATGGAAGGTCTTGTAGATATAGGTGTGGATGTCACAATACTTGCACCAGAATCTTGGCACCCAAATTGGACTCATCAGGAGGTAAATGTTCAGCTGTTAGTGATTGGAACATTATCATAAGTGAAACAGAGCACAAGATGGCTCAAATAAATTTATGGGGCCGTGATCTATTACAAAATGGAGTACCTAGATTAACATTCCTCCAACCTCAGAAACAAACCATAAACTAATACGTTTCTGAGAGAAATATTAGGAGGCATTATAAAGAACAGTCACTGGCCATCCAGATTGTACAAGAACAGAGCACAACAGTTGCTGATCTTTCAAAGACACCAACAACTCTACCTTTAAAATGGTTAACAGATAAGCCTATATGGGTTCAGCAATGGCCTTTAACAACAGAGAAACTGCAGGCTTCAGAAGAGCTAGCACAAGAGCAATTGAATGCTTAGCATATTGAAGAATCAACCAGTCCTTGGAATTCTACTGTATTTGTTATTAAAAAGAAATCTGGTAAATGGAGAATGGTAACAGACCTAAGAGCAATTAACAAGGTAATTCAGCCAATGGGATCTCTACAATCTAGGAATTCCTTTGCCTACTCTATTACCTAAAGGATGGCCTCTTAAAGTTAATGATTTAAAAGGCTGTTTCTTCTCAATACCTTTACAAGAAAAAGACAAAGAAAGATTTGCCTTCACAGTGCTTACTTATTAATAATAATTCTCAGCTGGTTAAGAGATATCAATCGAGGGTTCTCCCACAGGAAATGTTAAATAACCCATCCCTGTGCCAATATTTTGTATGACAGCCATTGGAAGTAATATGTAAACAATTTCCTAAATCTATAATTTATCATTACATGGATGATATTTTACTAGCTGATTCAAACTTCAGAAAGAATGTTTGAAAAAGTAAAGAAAATTTTGCCTTGTTGAGGATTACAAATTGCTCCTGAAAAGATACAAAGAGGAGGTTCTATTAATTATTTAAAATAAGTCTACAAAAAATTAGACTCCAGCTGGGCGGTGGTGGCGCACGCCTTTAATCCCAGCACTCGGGAGGCAGAGTCAGGCAGATCTCTGTGAGTTCGAGGCCAGCCTGGTCTACAAAGTGAGTTCCAGGAAAGGCGCAAAGCTACACAGAGAAACCCTGACTCGAAAAAAAAAAATTAGACTCCAAAAGGTGCAAATTAGGAGGGATCAATTACGGACTCTTAATGACTTTCAAAGATTATTCAGAGACATTTCCCATCTACGGACTACTGTTGGGGTAAAAAATGATGGACTGAGTAATTTGTTCAAAACCTTAGAGGGTGACAAGGACTTAAATAGTCCAAGAGAATTATCAACTGAAGCTGAGAGAGAATTGGCCTATGGCAGGACAGGATGGAGCCAGGTGGGAAAATCCAAGGGAGACAGTGAAAGGAGGAAAGAGAGGCAGGAGAGACGCCATCCCACCATCCAGGGAGCAGCATGTAATGGCACACAGGTAAAGCCATGGAACACATGGTAACATATAGATTAATAGAAATGGGCTGAGTTTAGGTATAAGAGCTAGCTAGCAAGAAGCCTGAGCTAATAATGGCTGAGCAGTTATAATTCATATAGGTCTCTGTGTGTTTACTTGGGGGACACAAGTGGGAAAGATTTGTCCTGACCCTGGCCAGGCCAGACACAGAAAAACTTCTGACTACAGAGCTCATATTAAGAGTACGTGATGCTTATACAGAGGAGTCAGATTCAACTGGTTCAGCACCCGATGTGGCAGCTAGCAACTGTCTCTAACTTTGATTCCAGAGGATCTGATGCCTCTGTCTGGCCTCCACTGTCACTGCACAAATAGGATGCACAGACCTGCACGCTGGCAAAATACCCATATACATAAAACAAAATAGAATAAATATAGAAACAAAAGACTACACAAAAATTTATATCTGCCTTATTCCTTAAAGCGAAAAAAAGTAGTAAACCTAAACATTCATCAGCAGAATGAACATATGTGGTTTGTCAATCCCCCAGGGAAGTACTTAATCAAAAAAAGATTAAATCACTTACATAAGGAGTGACACAGACAACTCTGAACAGCATTGTGTTGCAAAAATGAGACATTTTTAAAGTGTGTTATAGGACCACAAAGTGATGGCATAACAAGGTTGCTGGGCATGGTGGCACACGCCTTTAATCCCAGCACTCATGAGGCAGAGGCAGGTGGATCTCTGTGAGTTTGAGGGCAGCCTGGTCTACCAAGTGAGTTCCAGAACAGCTAGGGCTGTTGCACAGAGAAACTATGTTTTGAAATACTAATACCAAAACCAAACCCCCCAAAAATTTCATGCAGAGAAATCTTAATAATCAATAAAAAAATTTCCATGGTCTTTAAAAGTTTTGCCAAAATGTAACTTTCTTATTATTAGTCATAAACATATAGTAAAGAATTAAAACATTAAGCAAGCATAATAAGTATGTTGCATTTTAAAACACCAGATACATTAAGGATTAATATGTGTAACTCAAAAGGTTTCTCTTGCCTGGCACTGGGGTTGTTGTTAGTCTATGGCTCTTGGGGGAATATTATCATCTCATATGGTATGACTTCATTTAAACACACACACACACACACACACACACACACACACACGATACATATATTTTTAAGTAAGCTTACAAAATAATATTTCCTTATGTCTCTTAAAAACATCTTTAGGGTTCTCTCTCCTTCCTTCTTTTTCTGTATTACTCTTCCTCCCTAGTTAAGTCCCCCATTGTTTTTCCCGTTCATAGCTGTGTCCTACTATATCCCTATCAGGAATTCCTTTCCCCTTCCCCAAATGGGCCTTTTTTGTTTTCCTGACTTCTGCAGTTACTTCAGGGTATATCCTCAAATCTAAAGATTCAGAGCTAAGATTCAAAAATAAGTGATATATATGGTCTTTCTTTCTGGGTCTGGGTTATTTCACTCAGTATATTTTCTAGTTCCAACAATTTACCCACAAAGTTCCTAATGTCATTTTTCTTCACAGCTGAACAGAATTCCATATATATATATATATATATATATATATATATATGCATTATCCATTTGCATTATCCATTCATCGGTTGGAAGACATTTAGACTGCTTTTATTTCCTAGCTATTGTGAACAGAGAAGCAATGAATACAGCCAAACAAGAATCTCTGGACTATGATATCAAGTCCTCCGGCAGACACCAAGGAGTGGCACAACTGTGTCATACAGCTGATCTATTTTTAGCTGTTTGATATTCTACACACCGATCTCATGACTGCATCAGTATGCAGTCCCACCAACAGTGAACAAAGGTTGCCCTTTCCCCGCACATCCATCATCATTTGTTGTCAGTTGTTTTCTTGATGTTACCCCTTCTGACTGAACTAAGATGAAATCTCAATATAGTTTTAATTTGCATTTCTCTGTTGTTACAGGTATTTAACGTTTTAAAGGTATTTCTTAGCCCAAAATAAACAAAAACCCCAGTAAAATCCCCTCGGCAGAACTAAATTGAGAACCAAAGGGGGGGGGGGCGGGCAGCTGGTTGCCTGTAAAGACTGCTTTGTGGCAACCAGGGAAACCTTTCTTTTTTTTTTAACAAGTGTCCTAACTCTTCAGAGAGAGACCTGATGACCTAACTGTAAACTTTTAGCAACTTTTGGCATTCTCAAGGTTCTTCCTCAGCCCCCCAGATTTGAAAGCTCTCCCTTGATTGATCATATTTCACCTTATTTCACACTCATATTCAGCCAATCTGAGCCCAGGAGGTATGTCTTAAATTTGGATGCTCTTGGACTGCAGGAAACCACCAAGGAAAAGGAATGGACTGCCTTCCTTCAAGACCTGCTGTAGACAGACTCATTGGAGGTTCCCTGCACCAGAGGTCTCTACCACAAAGCTTGCTCAAGCCAGCCTCTGGGACTTGACCAGTTGAAGGGCAGTTGTACCTGCCTCTGCCTCCAAGACTCTGAACTCACCTGGGTGCCAAGGGAAACTTGTTTCGTAAGTTGCTTCCAACCTCCAAGGCCAGTGGCTCCAAACTTCACACCTGAAGCTTTAAAAGCTGCAGCTTAAGGCTTTAAGATCTGCTGCTCTGGAGACCTAGGGCTGTAATGGCTTTCTACCAGCACCCACTGCTACTAAGTGTTAAACCTACTTTGTTTCCATCCTATGTTTTACACTGCTTAAGGTTGTTAATCCCAAATTGGCAATAAAATACTTCCTGTTTGTACTCTTCACTGTCCACTCCATTCTTAGAGGAGAATGGGACAGGAAACCAACTGGGGGACAAGAGATGGTCTCCACCAACTGCTTCAGTTTCATGGCACCAGTGAAAGCAAGACAACTCCATTCAGAGACCAGGTTATAACTCTCAAATCTTACTCCAATAGCAATCTGCTTCCTACATTGAGGCCCCAATTCCTGAAGGTTCCACAAACACTCAAAACAAGTGTTCAAGCATGCTAACCATTCTGCCTTCAGCACCTTCATGCTCATGAACATCTCATAATGCTAATTCATTCTGTCCAATTTCAAGTCACCATAATTTTTAACAGTATCAACACTGTGCAAAAGTCTAAAGTCTCTTCTGAGACTCAAGGCAAACATAACTGTGAGCCCCTGTAAAAACAAAGAGAGGCTTAGTTACTGTGAAATGCTCAGATCTAACAAGGACATCGATATCATGCCTCTTCCTCCTCAAGGCTCATGGAACATCACAGAACACAAGGCAGAAAAACTATTAAGAGCCAGAGGTTGAGAAGTACTGCTAAAAAATAGTGTCTTTAGGACATGGCAGGGTGTTGCACTCATGAACTCAACCAACAGCTGTGGTTGCCTGCCCAAGCTATACAAGATGAAACCAGTCAACAGTCCAACACAGTCACATAAGAAAAAGGAATCCCTATACATAGCTAGCAGAAATAAAAATTAGTCTAGCCATCATGGAAATCAGTAGTAGAAGTTCCTCAAAGGAAATTAAAGATAAATCTACCACATTCTCCAGTTACAAACTTTTTGGGTATTTAACACAAAGACTCAAAGTCAACATATCACAGAGATACTTGTTGTTGATGTTTATTACAGCACTATTCACAATAGTTATGGGAAAAAGTATAGAGCCAACCAAGCACCCATCAACAGAGGAATGGATAAAGAAAATATGGTATACATACACAATGGAATTTTATGCAGTCATAAAAAAAGAATGAAACTATGTTATCTATAGGAAAATAGAATCAACTGGGGGTTATTACATTAAGTGAATTGTTAGACCCAGGAAGACAAATACCATATTCTCTCTCATCTGCAGCCCCTGGATTTTATATATGTCTGTATACATGACATAAAAGTAGAAGCACAACTTTCTAGAGAAACAATGGAGGCTACTGAGCAGAGGGAGGAAAAGGAAAAGTAGGGTTGTATGTGGGCAAAGGAACATATTTAAAGTATATTATGTATATTCAAACCAATACCCTTATGAAACTAATATTATGTGCAATGAATAAATGTCAATAAAGAGAAGGAAGGCAATGGACTTAAATAAGATAATTCTCCAAAGAAGCCATACAAATAATCAAGATACAAAGAAATTATGCTCATTATCATTACTCATTAAGGAAATATAAATCCAAACCACAATGTGATATCTCACACCTGTAAGAATGACCATCAAACACAAGAGAAAATAACAGATGTTGGCATGAATACATAGGTATTGAACCTCTTGAACACTACTGGAGTGAAAGTAAGACAGAGCCCCTCTGAAAACCAGTGTGTTGGTTGAGTTTTGTTAACTTGATACAAACCTAGACATATCTTGGAAGAGGGAATTTTTGTTTTGTTTTGGGTTTCTCTATGTAGCCCTAGTTGTCCTGGAACTCACTCTGTAGACCAGGCTGGCCTTGAACTCACAAAGATCCACCTGCTTCTGCCTCTCAAGTGCTGGGATTTAAAGGCATGTGCCACCGCCGCCTAGCTCAGAAGAGGAAATCTTCATTGTAAAAAATGCCTCCATAAGATTGGCCTGTAGGCAAATCTACATGCCGTTTTTTTTATTAATAATTGATGTGGGAGGACCCAGACCACTGTAGGTGGTGCCATCCCTAGGCAAGTGGTTATGGGATGTATAAGAAAGAAAACTGAATGGGTCACAAGGAACAAACCAGTAAACAGCTTTTCCCATGCACTCTGCTTAAGTCCCTGACTTTCCTTCCCTCAACGGACTGTGACCCAGGATATGTAAGCCAAATATGTAATACCTTTCTTTTCCAAGTCACTTTTGGTCATGGTGTTTATTACAGCAATAGAAAGCAAACTAAGACAACCAGTATAGAGTTTCATTCTCAAAAAAAAATTTACTTTTAACAACATGGCAGGTCAGGGTGATGGCCTAGGCTATGATCCCAGAATTCAGAGGGAGGCAGAAAACAAAAACAAAAACAAAAACAAAGGCAACTTGGCAGAGAAGAGTCCAACCTTCATCTTTCTAACACACACACACACACACACACACACACACACACACACACATACACACACACACGAAAGTGACTGTTTAGAAAGGGTTTCTGGGGAAGAACAGCATACCTAGGACATCTGGAGGTAACAAGAACAAGTATTAGCCTTATGGTGGCTGCCACCTTGGTCCCATGTGACCTACTCTGCATGAGACATTGGCAACTTTCCCCATGAAGGTAACCACCATCAGTCCCACCACAGGCCAGCTGACTGGGGAGACGCTGCTTCGGCCTTACCCTCGCAAAGGAGCCATTGCTGTGCTGCTGTTCTTGGACTGTGACCACTCCTCCAAAATCCACATGTGCTCCAAACCACAGAGCCGTAAGTGATCTGGGCATGCTTGCAGCTCTGACACTAGAAACAGCACTTCCACAGGCTAACACTGCCCTGGGCCTGTCACCATGTGCTGTGCATATGCCTACACTATGTGCTACAGCTCCACCACTGCTCCACAAACCCCCAGCCCAGATATCTTGCATATCACCAAAGTGAGCTAGCTGATGCCCTGAGTTCTAGAGTCACTGTCACTCCACATGTCTGACTTCTACACCAAGTCCCCCAGTCACCCCACAAAGATCACTACCATTGCTGCAGCAAACATATCCGTGAATCCATTCCTGGGGTGAAAGCGCCCAAGCACAGTGATGCTCTAGACCTGGGCTCTGGGGCTATTCCATGAGTGTCCTCATATACTGCACTAGTGTCTAGACAGATGCTCTCATTCATATTCTCTCCTTGGAGAAAAAGGAAAACAAACAGAAGAACTGAAATAGCCCTCACCATCCCTCAGACATCCACAGCCATGGCTGCTGAGGACACTCACAGACTGTGCTGATACCGACCCCAACTGACACACTGCATGAAGACTGAGCTGCTGAGACTTCACCAGAGTGTGCACTGGATACTGGACCCATCACTATATGAAGATGCTTCCCTACTGAACCTCGGCTGTCAAATATACAGTCATCAACACAAAGCAAGAACCATGAAAAACCACAGAAACGTGATACAATCCCTCAGAAAATATAAATCTAGAAGGTGTATGACCAAAAATTTAAAATAAATGATTAAGGCAGTTAATCAAGTTATAAGAGAACATAAATAGACATGTTAATGAAAACAGGAAAATAATGTACAAATAAAATATTCAACAGATGGATTAAAATTATTAACAGGAACCCAACAGAAATTCTGGGCTTAAAAATAGAAATAATCAAGATTAAAAATGAAACAGCACTAGCAGCCAATGTGACAAGTCAGAAGAAATTAACTGTGAACTCAAAGATAGGACATTTAGAACTACTGTTAGAGAAGAAAAAAGCGAGGAGGAATGGAGGGGTACGGGACCCTCAAGAGAGGTAACATTCACTCTGCAGGGGTGAAGAGAAGAGGCAAACACGCAAAGAAACACTGACTAAAACTCCCCACTTCTGGGGAAAATATAAACATCGAGATAAGAACTTTGCAGATCAAAACTGCAATACCATTTCACTCTGATAAGAATAGCTACCATTTTATTTTATTTGTGTATTCATTTTGTATTTTTTTATTTCTTGTTTTTGAGCTCCTCCCTCTACTTCTCCCAGTTCCTCCCCTCCCTCCCCATCCAGACTCACTCTCTGTTTGTCTCTCATTAGAAAACAAGAGGCTTCTAAGAGATAATAGTAAAAATATGACAAAATAAAATAGAAAATAAAACAAAAACTATCACATCAAAGCTGGACAAGGCAAACCAACAGAAGGATTAGAGCCCAAGAGAAGGAACAAGAATCAGAGACCCACTGATTCACACACTCAGGAATCCCATAAAAACGCTAAGCCAGAAGCCATAATATACACACAGAGGACCTGGTACAGATCCATGCAGGCCCTGTGCATGCTGCTTCAGTCTCTGTTGAGTTCATATGAGCTTTGCTTATGTTGATTTAGAGGGCCTTGTTTTCTTGGGTGTCCTCCATCCCCTCTGGCTCTTAAATTCTCTGCACCTCCTCTTCTTGGGGTTCCCTGAGCTCTGAGGGGAGGTTTGATGGAGACATCCATTTAGGGCTGAGTGCTCCAAGGTCTCTCTCACTCTCTGCATAATGTCTGGCTGTGGGTTTCTATATTTGTTCCCATCTGCTGCAGGGGGAAGTTTCTCTGAAGATGGCTGAGCAAGGCACTGATCTATGAGTATACTATTTTTGTTAAGTGCTTCAAACACTGAAAGATACAGCTACCAAAATGATACAGCAAAGCCACTTACATGCATATGCACCTGAAGTGTATTTATCTCCAATAGATATCTGCACTTCCATGTCAATGATATTATTATCAGTTTAAAAGACTGCCAGAACTATAAAATGTGGTAGTAAACCTCATGATAACTACGAAGAACCAAATGTAATACACAAAAGATAATGGAATTGTAGCCTCAATACAGAAAACCACTAACTCACAAAGACAACAAGGAACAAAGAGCCAGAAAAGAATTGCCAAGACGCCAACATTAAGTACTTACCTGCATAAACAGGAACTGTGAAGCAGTGAATACACCAGCTAAGTTCACCAAAGTATTATTTCACAATGTCTATGTATCAAAAACATTATACTATATTCCTTAAATATAATTTTAGTCAACAATTATTCTACAATAAAGCTTTAAAAGCCTTTGTAAAACTTTAAAATAGAACTATACAACAAAATAATAGCTGGTGTTAAAAATGAACTGCATACCAAATGTCATGAGGATACGTAAATACTGAAAAACTCAACACTGCTGGAGTACATGCACGGTACTACAGCCACACTGAAAAAGTCTTTAATGGTTTCCCTGAAAGGAAAATGCATCATGTGACTCAGGCATTTATTCCTAGATATTGATCCAAGAAATAAAAACATATGTCCTCACAAAGACTTATATAGGGAAGAGCTTAGTGGCTTTATTTATGATAGCCCCAAAGTGGAAACAGTGCACCTATCAATGTGCACACCCACACAACAGAATACAAGTCAGCAGTCAAAGAGTATAAATTACACACAAGATGAATACATGAAGAACAAACCTCAAAGTAACTACGCTGAAGGAAAGGAGCCTGATTAACAACATATACAATACAATTTCATTGGTTTAAATTTTTAGACAATCCAAATACCTCTATGCCTGAAATAAAAAATCAATGGTCAACTAGGAATCAGCAGCATGTGTGGAAAATTACAGAGGGGCAAGAGGAGACTTAGGAGTGCAGAATAAGGCCAGAATCTTGACTGTGGTAATGGTTTTAAAGGTCAAATTTTTCCAACCTTAATATATAAAATATTGACATTTTAGTGTAGATGTTTCAGTTATACATCAATAAAAGTTTCAAAATCAGCATACATCAGAAAAAAAATCCTCTAAAACTGCTGGGAGGGTGCACAATGCTACCCTACAGAAGGAGGGTACTGCAAAGCAGAGCCACACAGCAAGATCCTACACCAAAGGAACAAAACACACCCACTCTACTCCAGATTATTACACATCTCTCCACTAGAATATTATAAGACACTAAAACATTTTCTAAGACAAATGTTTTCTAACAACACAGAAATTCTATGTGACGAAATTGAAAAAGCCAGATAGAAAGGCTACAGGCTGAACTCAGTTACACAGGACACTTCTATGCTACACATGGACTGATTTCTGGCTGGAAGCAGTTCTACATTAATCTTTTTCCATGGGTCATGGAGTCATAGGTGATTTTAACTTTTTATTACCTATTTTTACCTCCCTAGGTTTGCTTTCTTGTTTTTTATGTTTTGGTATTACTTTCAGTGTGTGTGTGTGTGTGTGTGTGTGTGTGTGTGTGTGTGTGTGTGTGTGTGTGTGTTTATAGTAATCTTATAAGGAAGAAAGTTTTCTAAGGAAAAGAAGGGAGTTCGAGTAATTATCTGTCCTGACAAGTGATTCCTACTCTGCACCACTAGTCCTAGGAAGATCAAGGGGAGAGTCTGGGAACTCATAAGTGGCCCAATTATTATCTGTAGATTAGATAATAGATTTCACATTCACACCAACTAACATTTTTCATGTCTACAGATAAAGAGAAATTCAACTCTACTAAAACTTGAGTAGCTTTGTTTCACATCAACAAACAGTAATGGAGAACCTCAAATGCAGAGGTTTCTTCCTGCCCACACACCACTTTAGTGGCCTCTGCCACTATAACATTGTAATGAAAGAGCCAATCAATTTACTCCTATGCTGGAAACCATCCTTTCCCTAAGTTTTCAAGTATGGGATTTGTTAAATTGTTCAGACCTCAGAATAGAATTTAAAGTTATAAAAGTAAATTAAACAATAAAACACTGAGGTTCAATGCCTCAGTTCTCAGAGGGCTATATAAGAACTGCTTGATTAAACTTGATGTGTTGCAAACTTAAGGTTAAAATGAGTATAAGCATGTTTCCTGGCTGAGTGATTTGGGGGACACCATTACATGCTGCTGAGGTTTCTACAACTGCTTCCTATGAGTTCTTTTCATAAACTGGAGATAACAGATAATTAAATTTTCATTATTAAATGTACTATAAAGCAGAGCAATTAAGTACAGCAAACTGTTGATTGTCTAACGGCAATGTAGTTTTTACCTCAAGGAATTATTCTCTGCTTTTTGTCTGCCAAGTTCACTTTCGGTATCCATTGCCTTTCTTGCTAATGATTTCATTTCTTTTTCCACAGTGGTTATGGTTTCCTTCATCAAAGTCATATTTGACATTTGTTCCATGCGTTCATCATCAAGCTACACAAGCAGAATGGCAAAGTTAACTAGGATCACTAAGTAGCCTCATTGGTCTTAGCGGCGGAGACAGACTCCTACAACTGCAGCTATGGCAGAACCTGCACAATTGTACAATCACCTAGGGCAGACTGGAACACTGTAGAAGGTTTTATAGGTTAAGTACTACAGAACAGGAATCAAAGCAAGTCACGACATAGCTTTTCTACAAAGCCCGTCTATCTCAGTATTTTCAGTCTACCTTTCTCAATCTGGTTCATTTGACTATTTGCATACTAAATTTGCAAAAATATTTTGTTATCCAAGATTAATACATTACATATAGAGTAGGATTATCAAAATAAAATTCTTTTTCTCTTGTCTGTTTTTTACTTATTATAACAAAATACCTCAAATGAATTTATCCGTACACTCAAACCTTAACTGTTTATGTACCTGGAACACTGCTAACATGTATCTGGAGCATCTCGAATGCTTGATATACTCATATTTGGCAAGATTATCTTTAACAGAACAGGGAGATGAGAAAAACTGAAATTTTAGACAAGTGTAGTGGTACATAATGCCAACACTCAGGACACTCAGGTGGCTGGAGCAGCAGAATCATGGGTTCAGAGCCAACCTGGGCTATACAGTGAGACCTTGTACCACTCCCTCCCAAAATAAAAAGGCAATTAATTAATTTAAAATCCTGAGACTACATCCTAACAATAAAAACAGAAAATGCTTTGCAACCAAACACACCAAAAATAAAAAGCTTCACTCATGTTTCTAGAGAGAAATAACTAAATGAAAAGGTAACATAGGATTATGAAAATAACGCATCATACACACCACCTTAAGTATTTTGGGACTACAAGCACAACCTTAGAAAAATAAGAGAATTCTTCCTAACACAGCAAAAGAGAAAAGGGGAAACTATGGGGAGTAGAGCCAAAGAGGTTTTGTTTTACGTTATGAACTGTACACTCCAGCTCCTCTATCCTTTGTTCCAAGTGAGCCTTCTCATTAAATGCTGTCTCCTGAGCAATCTGTATAAAACACAAAGCACAACAAAGGACTTTCAGTGTCACCGCACTTGTGCTGTACATGTGAAACAGACAAACCCATTGCACACCTTTAGCCTTTCTCTCAGACTGTCTCGCTCTGTGGTCATTCTTCGTAAGTCAGTGAAGGCTACATCTCTTTCTGTCTCTACCCGACGAAGAATAGCATGTGCTGTAGTTGATTTAGGAGACTTACAGCTTTTCATCATTTCTCTTCGAAGTCGAGCAATTTCTTCCTGTGCCTATGATAAAAATACACAGAATTTAAAAAAGAACACTTTAAATGACACATACAGTATCTTATATCCAGTCAGTTAAAATAGAAAACTGAAATAATATGCAAGCAGCAATAAAACAAAGAAATGGTAGAGCTTTTATTTTCAAGAGTTCACAAATAAGTGCAAGCAAATCTATATGTATGTATGCATTTGTGTGTGTGTGAGTGTGTATGTGTGTATAGCTAAGAAATAGATTTGATATACTCCACTTGCCCACTTTGAGATATAAGTTTGAATTCAGCACAGCTCAGGTGGAATACTTGTCTAATGAAAATTCCACAGTGCTTATCTTTCTCTATATTTGCTATATCTCTATATATGCTATTGTCTTGGCTACTTTTACCCTGACAGAAAGTTCCAACAGTCCTTATTCACAGCCCAACATGGTCTCTGAATATTTGTTAAACAGTCCTGAGACCCCAGACCTGTTGCATATCTACAGATGATTTCATATCCCACTTTGCTTCCTGACTCTCAGTTTTGATCATTATCTACTCAGGGGTCTGCCAGGTTCAGAAAAAGATATAGTTTCTCAATATCTACAGCTTAGCCTTCACCACATTTCTTAGTGTTTTCTAATATCTTCCTAACTCAATGATAACTATATTCTCTCATCCTGAGTAGTGTCCCTTCCCCTGGCTCTTTTACTCTCGTTCCCAGCAAGCCCCCATCACCTTCATCATGTATAGTTTTCCCTTAGCTTGACAATCTGTCATCTCACCCTACTACCCCCATCTACCATGCTATGTCTTTTCTCCTTTGTCAGGCTTTTTTTTTTTTTTTTAAGGGCAATCTATACACACTGCCAATTACATTCACACAGTCACCCCAGGGTAACTGCCCCTCTCCCTTCAGCCACCAACACTGCAAAACCTGAGCTAAGGAGCTTACCAACTGTAATAAACTTTTCTTAGTTCCTGTTCCCCTTAATTTTCTGGCAGCATCCACACTGGTCCAGGACCTTTCTTCTTAGGCTCTTGTTCTCCCTTTGTGTGTGTGTTCTCTATCTTTCAAAGGTTCTTCCCTGCCTCTTGAAGATTATATCTTGACTTCTCTGCTCTGTAAATGCCTTCTCATTTACAGAGCTCATTCATTCTGAAGGCTCAAAACTCACCTCTAAGAAGATGACTTCTAAAGTTGCATATTTGGTACCTGCCTTTCTCCCTAATCCAGTTCCAAATGTCTTGCTGCCAGGTAGCAGTTACTATCTGAATGTATAGCATCTTATTCCACTTTCCTGACCCTCCCTCCACCAGACTCTAAAGGTTTTTACCTTGAACATAAATAAAGAGAAATGGGAGTCTCAAATGATATAGTTTTGTCATGAATTTGTTTCGCTTTTATTGTTTTGTGACATGTTAAGGATCAAAACCTAGGGCTTGTGCATGCTAGCAAGCACTCCATCAGTGAGCTACAACTTCAGCCCTGACCTCATTTCTTATTCCAAAAATTAAACTTGTTATGCATGTATATACACTTTTATGAGATATAAGGATGACATATAGGTGTGCTCGTACTTATTTTACTGGAAATATGATACCTTTCATTAAGAATATCTTGAGAACAGAGCTGTGGATATAGCTTAGTGGTAGAGTACTTGCCTAGAATGTACAAGTGTCCCAGTACCATAATGAAAGAAAAGGAAAAAAAAAATCTTAGAAAAAAATGTAATTTCCAAGTGTTAGATTAATTTGATTGACATGTTTAATTAGGGTCATAAAACCTACGGAAGAATTGCAAAGCTCTAAAAGTGACTGCTATTACTTATACAATCTTTGTACTTACACGCTTACCTGCTCATAAAGAAGGAAGGTCTTGTCTCTCTCAGATGTAAGAACCTTGACATTGCCCTGGATTTCTGCCAAATGACGTTCATATTTTTCCAGCATACATTTCAGTTCTTCACGGTCTCTTGTTGTTGACTTCAAAAGCTCTACATCACAGTTTGCACCCTAGAATTATTATTTAAGATATCTGAAGTTCTTCTTGTTTTCTTTTTCTTTTTTTTCTTTTTTTTTTTTTTTTTTTTGAGACAGTCTCATGTGGTTGAAGCTGGCCTTGAACTCACTATGAAGCCAGGACTAGCCTTGAATTCCTGATCCTCCTGCCTATGCCTCCCAAGTGCTGAGAATAAAGGTGTGCACCAGCATTCCTGGCTTGCAACTCTTTCACTTATCTACTAATGAAACCCTACTGCAGTTGCAGTGTACAATCTCTACTTAAGTAAGCGTGACTACAGAATGAGAGAAAATAATAACAACAACAAAATTACCTCTTTTACAGCTTTATCTCAAATTGCACTAAATTGGTCTAATTATCTCCCAACCACAACTTATTCTGGGAATAAAGAACTAACTTTGTTGTTCACTGTACCATCAAAGAGATCTGTCTCCCAACCTCTTTGATACTGTAATTTATACAAAAATCGAATTAAGATAATCAAAATAAGATAACTCAAAGAATAAAATTCAGTACTTGAGAAACAAACTAAAAGATTAAAAAATTTCTTCCAAACCTACCCGAGAAGTTGGAGATGGGCGTCTTGGACTCTTAGATCTATTTCTGATCATTTTTCTCAAATTCTGAGCTTCAGTTTTATAATAATCTCTGTCTGCTTCTAAAGTCTTGACAAAGGAATCAAGTCTAGAAGGAGATTTATTTTGTGCTTTTTCAGTCTCTAAAATTATCTTGCCAAGGAGGGAAAAATTAAGCAATTATTTCAAGCTAAATTATAGCACACTTTTCTAAATAAAAATACAAAGGAGTCTTCAAAGTATTAAATTTGGCATTTAAAAAATAGAACATCTAAAAACTTATTCATTAATTATTTTTAAAAAGCAATATACCATTTTAAAAGCAATTTCACCATTTTGGTGCACTTTATTTGAACAAAATATTACATTTGCATAAACATTTTGAGAAGAAAATATATACACACACACACACACACACACACACACACACACACACAGACACACACACACACACACACTAGGAATTTCAGAAACATTCAGACCTGGAGCGAATCTTCGAAACAGAATGACTGACTTTGGGAATCTTTGCATGCTACCTTTAAAGCACGTTCCAGTGTCTGCATGTGTGCAACGCTCATTCAATGAACGGATATGCTAATGAGTCCTGGACACTCAGATGCTTCCCATGAACTCCCATTCACATGGATATATTTAGAAACGCTTCTTTTAAAATGTGTTTTTATATTTGGTTTATGAATACTGAGAAAAAGTTGACATGTTTCAGATAGTGTTTTATATATTTTAAATGGAAGATTAAAATGTTTGAACAGAAAACTTTTCATTTCATAGAGTTAGTTAGAGAAATAAAACATCAATGGTACTAGGTAACAATTTAAAACCTAAAAATATTATGAAAGGCGTAAAATTTAAAGTATAGAAAAATGTACCTCATATACTGAAAATTAAAAATTAGGGAGCCACCATTTTAAACCTAGCAACAGCTAAAACCAACCGAAAGTTATTCTCAACCTCTAGGACAGCAGTTCTCAACCTGTGGGTAGTGATCTCTTTGAGGGTTGAATGAATCTTTCACAGGGTCGCTTAAGACCATCAAAAAACACAGATATTTACATTATGAGTCACTGGAATAGTAAAAGTACAGTTATGAAGTAGCAACGAAAATACTGTTATGGTTGGGGTCAGCACAGCATGAGGAACTGTGATTCAGGGTCGCAGCACTGGGAAGGTTGAGAAGCACTGCTCTAGGAGAATGGAGCGGTGATGAAAGGGAGGCAAAAAGGCACACTCTTACGATGAGGCTGCCTATAACCCTTCAGTGGATGTTAACTTTAGAAAACAAAAATGCTTTAATTTTTCACAAAGGCATGAGTAAAGAGTATATTTAATTCTTTTAGTAGCTTACTAAGTAAAAAATGACTGCTTACCATGTATTTATGAAAAACATACTCACAGATTTAAGCCTTTTAATTGTATCTTCCAGTACTGTTATATTATTTTGCTGGCAAATGAGTTCAATCTGAAAAATTAGAAATTCTATTATTTATACTGAAGATGCCTAAACTGATTTCATTGGAAAGAGTATTAAAAACGGAGCCATTTAAAAATAAAGGCATACAGACAATATTTTAAGACCTTCAATGGTAAAAGAACCCAGATGAAAAAAGTGGTTCCTTGACCCAATATTTTTCATAAAATATTAACTTACTATATTGTACCAAATTATTCTCCATTAACTGGGTCAAGATGTTGGCATTAATTACAACCCTGCAGATTATAACAGGAAAGCAATACAAAGACTGGAGTAACGTGTTCTCAAATTGCCCATTCAGGCTCCTTTCTCTTCTCAACTATTTTATGACTTCATTCCACCCAACCCACAAACACTTGGCATCAATTTTATGACACTGAACATATACTGTTTTACAGTACAGTTGTCATCTATAGCTATATATGTAACACATCTATGTCATATGTTTCAAAACAAGTGACTGTTTATATGACAGATAAAGCTCTTTGCTAAAAGTCAGTAAATAAATTCAAATAATACACTTATAATTCATTAACATCCTCTCATTATCCTAAACTAAAATACATGTGCTACATTTTAAATTTGAATTTTCTGGAACAATTACTTTTGCTAGGAATCAAGCCCAGGGTCTCATAAATACTAGTTAAGAGTAAAATTCAATACAATCCCAGTCCCATTTTTCTTAATTATCCTTCTAAGATTCCTCTAGAAGTCATACTGAAATTTATAAAATATTAAGGGGTCTTAATGTTTGGGACATAACTTATAGTTGTATAAACTTATGTACAACTCTGAATCATTAATTTTCATTGTTTTATTTTATGTTACTGTGATGGCTATCCCTGGTTGTCAACTTAACTACCTCTGGAATTAACTAAAACCCAAGCAGATGGGCACACCTGTGAAGGATCTTTCTTAATTAAATCATTTGAAGTGGGAAGACCTGCCCTATATCCAGACCTTTGGAGATGGGAAGATACACCTTTAATCTGGTCAAGTGGCAGCCTATTTAAAGGACAAGGAAGAAACAAGTATTTGCTCTCTGCCTGCATGCCCCTACTCTCACTGGAGAGTTCATTCCTACTTCTTCAGGATTCTGGCATATACTGAAGACCAGCAGAGGCATCCAGCATGGTGGACTGAACAGCTACTGGATTCTTGGACTTTGCATTGGAAGACAGCCACTGATGGACTAACTGGACCACAACCTATAAACCACTCTAATAAACTCCTTTTCCATATATAGGTCCATCCTATCGGGTCTGTTCCTCTAGAGGACCCTGACTAATACAGCTACTATGCAGACACTAAACAGATATAAGCCTCGTGTAAAGATATGTAAAGATTTTTGTTCTTTGTTAAGTATAAAAACTCAGTAAAACAGGATATCCAGTATGATACTTCCTCAAAAAAAAAGTGTATGTATATATCTTAGATAGCAGATGAAACATAACCAATAGCATATAAACTGAAGAGTGAGTCTAGATGTAAGCACAATAGTGGTGAATATTATTTCCTGCACTATAGTTTTCTAAGTGAACTGAACTCCTGTTGTTTGTGGGGACAGGTAGAGGTGTTGGAGATTGAACCTTTCTGGGAAAGCACTCTACCACTGAGTTATAACCACGAACCTGAAATTGTTACAATAAACACATATAACCTTTATGGTGACAGAAGTGATGACCCTACCCAGAAAATAACTGTGACCATCCCACAGGAACAGGTGTTAATCCAGGGTTTTCACCTTCCTAACGACTGGTTAATTGATGCTTATTGCGTACCTGACAATGTAATAACTATTCATGCTGGAAAACACAATGAATACAACAAAACACAAATTTCTGCCCTGGAGAGTTTATAATCTAGTCAAAAAGAGAAAGAAAAGAAAATAGTCAAAATATATATCAAATACAACACTCAAAAAATACACAATAACCACTCAAATTCTAAGGCCCTTGAGATTTTTTTCTTTAAGTGAACAAAACAGGTAAAGATTTCTGTCTTTAGGGGCATAACATTGCAGCTGGGAGAGATGATTGTGGTGGCCTAAGAACGGCTCCTATAGGCTCATATATTTGAATGCTTAGTCACCAGGGAGTGGAACTGTTGGAAAACATTAGGAGATGTGGCCTTGTTGGAACAAGTGTGTCACTGAGGGAGAGCTTTGAGGTTTCAAAAGCTCATTCCATACCCAGTCAGTCTCCCTTCTCCCCTCCTTCTGCACATCAAAATGTAGCTCTCAACTGCTCCCCACCATGACGATAATGGACTAAGCCTCTGAAACTGTTAGCAAAAACCCAGTTAAATGCCTTGTTTTCTAACAGTTGCCTTGGCCATGGTGTCTTTTCACAGCAATAGAACTAAGACAGGCAAAAGTGGCTACGACAGATGCTTTTTTCTTAAGTTAAAATAAGTTAGTTAAATAACAAGTTGTATACTATACTGGCAAAGAAAAGCAGAGCTAAGCGTACTGCATTTATGGAAAACAAGACTGAAATTTGAAACAGAGCTGTCAGGGAATCTCCATGGAAAGGCATCCTTTGAGCAAGGTTTGAAGAGGGCCCAGGAATATCTGTGTGAATATCCAGGAAGAAAGTACTGTTACAGCAAATGTCCAAGCTCAAAAGAATAACTAGCCAGTTCCAAGGAACCGTAAGGTGGCCAGTGTTGCTGAGGCAGAGGAGAGGAGGAAGGGCAGTGTGAAAAGAGCTACCCCAAAAAATAAAGCAGGGGGCTGGAGAGATAGCTCAGCAGTTAAGAGCATGTTTTGCTCTTATAGGGAACCTGGTTTCGATTTCCTGCACCCACATGATGGCTCATAACCATCTGTAACTCCAGTTCCAGGGGATCTGATGCCTTCTTCTAGTCTCCATATGTGTAAGGAACACACATGATACACAGACATACATTCAGGCAAAACACTCATATACATGAAATAAAATAAATAATTTTAAAATATATTTTTTAAAAAGCAGAATAAGAAGGGTATCCATACATCCAAAAGGATTTTACAAACTTAATATTAAGTTTTACATATGTTTTCTATATAGTAGATTCAATTATCTTGGCTGATTGAATCATATACAAAGGTAACAATAATGAAAGGGGTATCAGAGATCTAGTTCAATAATGGTCTCATGTCAATTAGGGAAAATCAGTTTCCCCCAGAGATGAGCCTAGTAATTGGTTATCCAATACCAAATGTTCAGCCCTGATAAACATATACAAGCAACACTAAATGGACTCAGTAAGTTATATATTTATTCCTGTATGTGTGTATATGTATATGTAAGAATACTAATTAAAGAAAAAGAGGACATGAGTTTGAAAAGGAGTGGGATGGAGAGACAGACATATGAAAGGAGTTGGAGGGAGGAGAAGGAAGGGGAAAATGATATAAATATAGTACACATATATGGTATTCTAAAATAAACTAAAAAATTTTAAAGTACACATGCTGAGGCTTGAGAGATGGGTCAGGGATTAACAGCATTCACTGCTCTTGCAAAGGACCTGGATTCAGGTCTCAGCACCTCCATAGTGGTGGTTCACAGCCATACTTAATTCCAATTCCTGGAGATTTGATACCCTCTTCTGTACTCAGCAGGCACTGGGTGGTACATATGTGGTACATACAGATATGCAGGCAAAATACTTATAAAATAAATAATTGTAAAATAAGATTAAAAGTGCACATGCTGCAGAAAGGAGCTCCTATGTTAATAACTCCAATATCTCATATAGAATGTATTAAATTTTAAACATGCTGGTGTCATCTTAGAAAATGTCTTTTAATTAAAGTCATAATTTAGTTGCGTTTAATTGCAAATATCACTGAGCATAACAGCTAGTGAGTTATGGTTTAGGTTACTTTTCCTTAACATTACTACTGATGAGTTGTGTTTCAAAAAGATATATATAAACTAACATACATGGTCTAAGAAACTAACAATAGTAAAATTGCAGTTCTGCTCTTCACATTACAGAAAATGATATCCAACTGTCTGGAAAACACTGTATTAAAGCAAAATGGTAACTGGAGATGTGAAGACAAACAAAGGCAAAAGTTGCCAATTTAATATGTGCTCCAACTCTAATGCTGCCTGCTTTAGAAGACGCAGACCACTCCTTGAGTGTGAGTTCTATACAACAGTCACTTTGTTCTTCCTCAAGACTATGCAATCCTGTCCTGCCATGAACTCACAATCTTCTTGTTTTAGCCTCTCCAGTGCTAAAAGGACAGGTATGTGCCACCATGCCTGGCTTAGTGAGTCATTTTAAAAAGCAGAGATGGTGGAAATGCTGGAATATAGCTTGGATTAGCTCATAATATGCATTGCAAGACTCTAATTTGTTACCACTCCCGGATCACTGGCTCAGAGAGTAGAGGGCAACTGTCATCTAGAATGTGGTCAACCTGGCATTGCACAGAAGACTCCTGCTGACAGTCAGTCTCTATCTGCAGGAAGCCATCTTAGAAGCAACTGTTCTAGTATCAAGGTATACTATAAAGGTGACTGCAATCTGACCATCACCTTTACTTCATTTTCCTGAGAAACTGAACCAGAACCACTCTCTAATCTGAAATGTAAGTCAGAGTTTGTTGTTTGAAATCACTCAGCTTTGACAGCCTACAGAATGGGAAAAGGTCTTCACCAACCCCACATCTGATAGAGGGCTGATATCCAGAATATATAAAGAACTCAAGAAATCAGACATCAAAATGCCCAACAGTCCAATTAAGAAATGGGCTATAGAACTAAACAGAGAATTCTCAACAGAGGAAACTCAAATGGCTGAAAGACATTTAAGGAATTGCTCAACATCACTAATCATCAAGGAAATGCAAATCAAAACGACTCTGAGATACCACCTTACACCTGTCAGAATGGCTAAGATCAAAAACACTGAAGACAGCTTATGCTGGAGAGGATGTGGAGCTAGGGGAACCCTCCTCCACTGCTGGTGGGAATGCAAGCTTGTACAACTACTTTGGAAATCAATATGGTGCTTTCTCAGAAAATTGGGAATCAATCTCCCCCTAGACCCAGCTATACCACTCTTGGGCATATACCCAAGGAATGCTCAGTCATACCACAAGGGCACTTGCTCAGCTATGTTCATATCAGCATTGTTTGTAATAGCCAGAACCTGGAAACAACCTAGATGCCCTTCAACTGAAGAATGGATAAATAAAATGTGGTACATATACACAATGGAGTACTACTCAGCAGAGAAAAACAATGACATCATGAGGTTTGCAGGCAAATGGATGGATCTAGAAAAAATCATCCTGAGTGAGGTAACTCATACTCAGAAAGACAAACATGGTATGTACCCACTCATAGGAGGATACTAGATGTGGAACAAACAAGGATGACTAGACTGCTACTCACAACTCCAGGGAGGCTTCCTAGAAAACAGGACCCCAAGAAAGACACAGGGATCGCCCAGCAATGGAGAAATGGATGAGAGCTACATGATCAACCTGGCGTGAGTGGGGGTAATGAAGGGCAAGGGTCGAGGGAAAGAGAGCTTAGGCAAGCGGGAGATCCCAGCTGGATCAAGAACAGAGAGGGAGAACAAGGAGTAAGAGACCATGATAAATGAAGACCACATGAGAATAGGAAGAAGCAAAGTTCTAGAGCGGTCCCCAGAAATCCACAAAGATACCTCCACAATAGACTACTGGCAAGGGTCGAGAGAAAGCCCAAACTGACCTACTCTGGTGATAGGATGGCCAAACACCCTAATTGTCGTGCTAGAACCTCATCCAATGACTGAGGGAACCGGATGCAGAGATCCACGGCCAGACCCCAGGTGGAGCTCCAGGAGTCCAATTGGCGAGAAAGAGGAGGGTTTGTATGAACGAGAATTGTTGAGACCAAGATTGGAAAAAGCACAGGGACAAATAGCCAAACGAATGGAAACACATGAACTGTGAACCAATGGCTGAGGAGCCCCCCAACTGGATCAGGCCCTCTGGATAAGTGAGACAGTTGATTAGCTTGATCTGTTTGGGAGGTATCCAGGCAGTGGGACCGGGACCTGTCCTCAGTACATGAGCTGGCTGTTTGGAACCTGAGGCTTATACAGGGACACTTGACTCAGCCTGGGAGGAGGGGACTGTACCTGCCTGGACTGAATCTACCAAGTTGAACTCAATCCCCAGGGGAGTCTTTGCCCTGGAGGAGATGGGAATGGGGGATGGGCTGGGGGGAGAACAAGGGAATCTGTGGCTGATATGTAAAATTAAATTAAATTATAAAATTAAAAAAAATTCTGACTATACCACCTCCCCTGGGCTCCATACTAGTGCCCACAGTCCTGGCAGCTGTACTAGAGGCCAGAGTGGTGCTAGGGACCCCAGGGAAAATATCTCCTATCACCCACTAAACCCTTTTAAACAGGGGAGGGAGGCAGGAGGGGGGAGAACAAGGGAATCCGTGGCTGATATGTAAAAATTAAATTAAATTATAAAATTTTTTAAAAAATTTAAAAAAAAGAAATCACTCGAATTCAAGAGTAACTTGTTACATAAAAATTAAAAAAAACACAATAGTAAATACTCAAAAACAGTTTAATAGAAGAGGTTACTTTATGAATATTTAAAAATGACTAACCAAAAGTAAATTCTTCTCAGTAAATAAATTTAATCCTATCTTTAGCCTCAGACTCTACTTCTACATATTTAGAATATGTCAAAATACTGTAAGAACACAATCATTTTTGTTTTGTTTGTTTTTTCAACAGGGCTTCTCTGTAGCTTTGGGGGCCTATCCTGGAACTCTCTCTGTAGACCAGGCTGGCCTTAAACATACAGAGATCTGCCTATCTCTGCCTCCCGAGTGCTAGGATTAAAGGCATGCACCCCCATTACCCAGCTCACAAGCATTCTTTTTCAGCAATCAAATTAGAAACTATTTCAAGTTCTATCCCAAAAGTTATACAAGAAATGTATCGTTGATAATTATAAACCTACAACGTACACCTAATGCAAAGGATTTTGAAACACGAGTTGGTGTCCACATCTCCAAATTGGTCTTGCCCTTTCAGCCCTACAACATCACTAAAGTTGCTGCTTTCCTTATTTCAAGGCACCAACCCTAAGCAACCATTCCTCTTTTGTCCTTGATTTACGATGGTTCCCAGGTTTTCTCTCCAACAATGGTATCCCAAAGATGCTGCCAACCTCATCCTCAAAAGCTCAAATAGCTTTCCAATTCTCCAATGTAGCAGACATTCCACATCATATATGAATATCAGTTTTTCTAGAAATATGCTTTTCTGAGCCAGGCAAAATTTCAACTTATGAATTTAGTATTTTTGTTTTTAGGTAAAACCTAGCTCATATAATTCAGATGCTTTCCATCCCTGGAGTTCTTCCTTTTAATACCAGAGAATTCACCCTGACACCTACCTACTCCCTACTCCAATCTGGTCAATAGGCCCTTAAACAAATCTTGAAAATAGATACTGTCTACAAAGGGCACACTCAAGAGCTGGAATTCAGCCAATCATGTTTCCTCTTCAGTCTGGGAAGGAGACAGTTAATTTTTAATATGAAGAAAGAAGGACAGTAAAACTCTTCAATTTGACAATTTTCATAGCCAAGATGAAGACTGTACTCAACTAACCACTAAACCATGCATGAAAGGGTAAAGTGAACTGACACGTTTATTGAGAAATACTGAAGACATAAAAGCTACTTTGAAGTGCCCTTTAAATACTTTTGTAGCAACCATGTGAAGGTAAATTATTACAAGCTAAAAACAAGCCACTCTATCTACTTTCACAGGAAGTTCTAAGGACCTTCTCCAGGAAATTACTTACAGATAAGTGTCCTCAAATGAAAGTAATAAACTGTATGTGTTGAAAAATATAAAGGCAAACTTTTTAGAAGATATGTTTATAGCTCTTGATGTATGAACATCTTCCTAAACAAGAACCAAAACTCTCAAGTCAACCAGGATGAACAAATTTAACAACATAAAAAGTTTCTCATTTTGGTTCAAAGTAGAAGATAAACCACTGTTTGTAAAACTATAGAGTCAGACATGCTGCCTGTAATTCTGTACTCAGAACACTGAGCAAGAAGAACCACAATTCAAGATAAGCCTGGGCTGGAGAGCAAGACCCTTTCTAAAAAGGGGTAGGGATTTTATTTGTTTACAGATATATACAGAGAAGAACGGGGAAAGCAGAGCAATTTTGTATCCACAGACTATTTGTGTTGCTTTGAAATTTTCATAATAGGCTCATAAAACTTAGGGGAAAATATGAACAAAAATTGTAAAGAAATGAAGTGTGAGAAAAATACAATTTAATCCTTATAACAGACTTAAAATATGCCAAACTAAAAAGCTTCCAAATGATATGAAAATTTCACTTTTCAACTTAATTTCATAATCACATGCTTAAAAGTACAATTAAAATACTATCAATGGTAAATTTAGTACCTTTGCTTCTTCAAGTTCCTTGTCGGCAGTGTCCACCACAAAATTTTTCTCTTTTTCTAATTGCTCTGCTAGTTGATCAATTTTAATCAATTCTTTACAAAGATGCTCATTGTGGTTGGTTAAATCGTCTACTTGACTGCTTACCACCTCCTTACTATCCAAGAGTTTCCTAACATATTCTTCCAAGTCATGATTTGTCTGTTTGAGATCTTCAATCTGTTTTAATCAGAAAAGAAATAACATTAAAAGGGTCCCTTAGCTCATAAGTGAATATTAGCTATAAAGGAGAATCATGCTACAACTCACAAACCCAGAGAAATTGATGCCTAGCCCAACTGTCATCAGAGAGGCTTCATCCAGCAACTGATGGAAACAGATGCAGGCCCACAGCCAAACATTAGGCAGATCTAGGGGATTCCTACAGAAGAGGGGTTGAAAGGACTGTAGGACGTTTAGTAGCAAGAACACAAGCAAACACACAGAATCAACTAACCTGGGCTCCCAGGGGCTCCCAGAGGCTGAACTGACAACCAGGGAGCCTGCATAGGACTGACTTAGGTCCTCCACATATATGTTCCAGTTGTATAACTTAATAGTCTTCGTGTAAGACTCCTAACAGCGAGAGCAGGGGCTGTCTCTGACTGAGTTACCAGCTTTTGGGACCCATTCCTCCGACCAGATTGCCTCATCAGCTTTAATAGAGGAGCAGGCACCTAGTCTCACTACAACTTGATATACCATGGCTGGCTGAGAGCCTTGGGAGGCCTGCCTCCATCTGAAGAGAAACAGTGGAGGACTTGGAGCAGGGGACTGTGAAGAAGGGAAGGAGGGGAAACTTTTGATTGGGATGCAAAAACAAAATAAATAAATAAACAAATAAGTGTCCCTTAGCTTCCTTCTGAGAAAAGCAACTAGGTGTTGGAATAAGAAAAGCACATTTGCTTCACTGGCAAAAACACTTAATTGTATAATTCCTGTGTCTCCTTCATTTTGTAACATGTGAGTGCTTACCAATTTGGAAAAGAACCCTAAATGAAAATATTAATAAATAACTAATCAATGTGGCTACTCTATGCATGCCAGTTAAGGATCCTACTTTTTGAGGGAGGGGTTCGAGACAGGGTTTCTCTGTATAACAGCCCTGGATGTCCTGGAACTCACTCTGTAGACTAGGATGGCCTCGAACTCACAGAGATCCAATGGCCTCTGCCTCCCAAGTGCTAGGACTAAAGGCGTGCACCACCACCGCCCGGCTTAAGCAGCCTACTTCTGCTTTTAGGGGAACTGTTGCAGTGTTAGATTTTGTGTGTCACAAAATCCTTCTCAGGAGATGCCTCAGGAAGATTCCTTAGGCCTCAACTGTAGGAAAACGCACTTATCCTTTGGTAAGCTGGTTTGTTCTTGGCCCACTAGCCAAAGAGCAGTTAACACTTTCTTTCTGCTTTCTTTAAAGCAAATGTGCAGCCTAACTTGCAGCAACCTGAACATAAACCTTGTGCTAAACTATCTGTTCATCATTCTCATACCAGGTTTTCTGGTCACTGACAAAAAACCTGAGAAGCGACTTAAGGGTGGAAATGAAGATTTGGACTACAGTTTCTGAGGATCTAGGAAGGATGTGGCAGAGTTCTTCACATTAAGGCCATCCCAAGAAGCAGAGCACTCAGGTGGGTTTAACCCTAGTCACTCACTTTCAAAACCCAACCCCATCTCTCAAAGGTTTCACAACTTCCCAAACAAGGCCACCAGCTAGGGACCAGGTGCCCAAATACTTCCAGCCTGTGGATGACATTTCACATTCAAATTGCCATACCAAATTTCTTTATTTTCCCTACCTTTCTTCTCTCAGCTACTTTGATCAACAGTATGCCATTTTGAAATAAACCAGAGGATTCAT